>BCLH01002779.1:4934-29500 GCA_001602315.1 Zoysia pacifica
GCCGGGCGTTCGGGGACGGGCGGCAGGTGGCCGCGTCGGCGCCCGTCGAGGTGCCCGTCTGGCCGAGCCGCTTCGCCGCCGATTCGGACGCCCTGTTCGTGGACCAGGCGCGGGAGCAGGACGACGACGGGGAGGAGAAACCGAACGGCGCGCGCGGGTGGGTGCCGCCGCACGTGTACCTGGCGCGGCGGCAGGCGCGGGCGTCGGTGGTGGAGGGCGCCGGCCGGACGCTCAAGGGCCGGGACATGTCCCGCGTGCGCGACGCCGTCTGGAGCCGGACCGGATTCGACGGCTAACACGGACTCCTTCCGATTTCATTTTTGTCCCCCAAATTCGCCTCAATTTTCTCGGTAGAATTCTGTAACATGGTTTGATCCTTTACTCTTCTTTTTTTTGTGTCTCGCGGAATCAATGGGAAGCAAATTGTGATGAGCTAAGTTATAATTATGTGGTCTATAGTGCGGTTGCAGACTTGAAAGTTGTACATTTTGATTGGTTGAACAGTCCCCCAAATTGTTGGTTGGACAGACTGTTTGTTGTGTGTTCCTTTCTCCAACCAAAATACTGCTGGAGTCTCCTCTGGTTTCTCCTGGGTGTAGTCTGTTGTTAGGCCTTGAAAGAGAGAACTCTTGACATAGGCCAAGTTTCTAATCAAGTTTGGTACACTATTTCGTGTGTACTGTCCTGTTCTCTTGATATTTTTCATTATCAGAAGTCGTCATTATCGCAGAGACTAAGCCAAATCGATCAAATTCATGAGTTTTTCTCCCTAATAGAGGATTTCATTTCAAAATTCGTTGCTAATTAGTTTAAATTTGAATTGATTGGCACTTCTGTGAGGCCAATGTATGGAGTATCACTCATGTACAGTAGCGACAGGAGATACATCACATCCATGGCCTTCGCTTGAAAGGAAACGTATGTTGTTGTCTACTGCAGCGAGCTACTTGAGCGGATCGCTGTGCGTTGAAGCGAAAGAATAATTTCTCTGGGGACTTTTATCCTTGTTTCACCCGTATTCAGATGCTGCTGCGAAACCGCGTTCGCCTTTCGTCAATCGTCATCATCGCCTCCCAAACCGGAAAAGCAATAAAATACTAATGTTTTATGTGGATTGGAGTATGTGTGCGAAAAAGTTTTTTAATGTTGATGCCGGATAAAAGTAGGATCAGGGTTCACAAAACCGCTCGGTTTTTTATCAACCCGCTGCCGCTCGGTTTCAGCAATCGATCGGTTTTTGTTTTAAAATTTAAAAAGAAAATTGAAATTTTGAAAAAAATTGAAAATTGCAAAAATCATTGAAAAACCACTCAAACCAATTTGAATTCAAAATCAAAAAAGTAAACCGTAAAAATCACTCGGTAAACCGTAAAAACCGTTGAGTTTTCTCTCAAAAATTTGATTTTTTAATTTGTTCAGTTTTTATAACAGTTTTCGCGGTTTTTGCGATTTTCGTTAAACCGCTCTCAAGACATTTCTGCGACTCAAACGGTTTTGAAAACCCTGAGTAGTAGGATAGCTACGAGGAACATTCCCTCTCGGAGGTTGCATGCTTCCAGGAATGTAAGTGTTCAGAATTTGTTCATATAAGATTGACTTTGTACTACACACCGGTACATTATTAGTGGTAATATTATGCCTTCTACTCCCTTTGTTTTAAATTATAAGTCAAAATTTTCAATTTTTCTCAAATTATAAATCATTCTTACATTTCAATAATAACTTATATTATTGTCCTCCTTGTTTTTACAATATCTCACTTTTCAACTTTTTTAATTCCCATACTCAGACTAAAAATAACTTATAAAATTGGATGTGGGGGAGTATCTGTTTAAAAATGCACAAGTATTTTAGATTTGGTTAAAATTAAAAGATAAACTTTAACCATCAATTGATAAAAATTTATGATGTTCAATAAAATTAGCTTTCAACAAACTTAGAAATACTTAAATTTGTTAACAGAGTGAGTATATTATTATTTTTAGAGATAAGACCAGTTCAATAAGAGAGCATGGCAGAAGTAGGTGAGACGGGATATTCTCGAGGTGCATTTATTACAGTTTCGATCCTTAGAAGAATCAGAAACGTTTCAGTTTCAGTGCAGAAACGTTTCTAATTAAAAACAGAATCATTTAGAAACCATTCGGTAAATTTTTAGTGAAAACTAAAAAAACAACTTTAATAAACTTTAGAAATAATTTAAAATGCACCTACATAAAGAGCTCGACGAGACGAATGAAAATTTGAAAGAACTTTTTTGAATTTTTAAAAATTAACCGTTCAAAAATAATTTTAAAACTTAAAATATTCTTTGAATAATACCATTTCATTCTAGTCTGGTAACGAGTTGCTAGTACAAATCGACGAAATGATTCGCCCTGATCCTGCTGCGAATTCACATTCCTCCTGTTTGGCACCGTTTCTGATGTTTTGAGTAAGAAACCGAAACCATTCCTCTGGCCCAAATGCACCCTGAGGCTCGACGCATTCCCTCCGCCACAACATTTCCCGAGCCGCGGCCGCCGGCGTCCCGGCCTCCGATTTCCAGGGAGAGGAGAAGGACGTAGTACAGGGACGTCGCCCGTGTCCTGCCCGCGCGCGCGGTGCGTGAACCTGTGTCGCCACGCGCGAGCCCCCGGCGGCCGGTGACGCCTTGACGCGTGGTGTACCCGGCGGTCCCCCGCCTGCCCGGAGCCACGCGCACGGTTTTGGCGTTTGCGCGCGGAGCTCCTTGCCCGGCGGGCCCTCGTCCCCCGTCGGCTCCGCTACCAACAACGCACGTAGTACCGCTCCTGGTGAGCCTGGATTGATGGATGCACCCGCGACATGATGTCTTCTGCGGCGTCTTCCGCTCGGAGGTCGCCACTTTGGCTTCTCCTCCTCGCGGTGGAAAGCGAACGCGCGCCAATCGAGTGGAGTAGTACAGTTGTACGATAAATCGTGTTCGTGTCACACAAGCCGTACGATGCTCGGCGGCGCCGCCGCCCGACATGCGCCGTCGTCAATGCGCAGCACGGCCTCGCGGGCTTTATATATTGTGGCGTGAGTGCCCATGATACGGGCCTTTTTCCTTGTTCTCTCGGAAGATGATTTTATTAGTACTCCTCTTGACTGCGAAAGCTCTTGGAAAACCTTTGCTCGACCGGGTAGCGTAGGTGTGCTCCATGACGCTGCACCCACGATTCGCAACCGCATGCAAGTAGTACAGCCTTTTCCAAGATGGAAAAATAAAAGATGCGCTCCGCCGTCTCAGAAAAATAGAAAAAAAGCATCCATGTATCGCCTTCTTGTGTCGACCTTTCTTATTGTTCTTGTTTTTAAAGAAGGCTTTTCGTGCAAAGTGACAAGGCCTGGTAATATAGTTGCAGATCAGGAACCAATTTGTTTATGATGGCAGTAGTTTCAATTCGGTATTATACTAGTATAAATGTCATTACGTTGTCCAGTTTGCATTGTGCTACTTACTATTTCCTCCGTTTCAAATTATATCACTATAAAATATTTCAGTTTTTTAAATTATGTTATTTTTGCTTTTTAATATATATTTTTTTTAATGAGTATCTATTTTTATTTTTTTTTCTCATTTTCAGTATATCTCACATTAAACACCGTATTACACAAAGGACCGTATTCCACGTGTCTTCATTTGTGGTGTCCATGTCCCTGCATAGCAGCCGTTCCACCTTGTAGCACCCAAGAAGTTTCACGCAAACCTCTCTATAGTTTCATTTTTGGTCACGTGCTTACTACACACGGAATACAAGGGGCAGAGCCGCAGAGATTAATTATTAGCAGTCCGCATAAATAAAGATCACGAAGCCAAGTGCTTTAGTGACAATCACCTGCTCACATCACGACACTGGACCTTGAGCACGGGACCATTGAGTTGTTATTTGTTAATTACCCGAGAAAGCATGTGTATTCAGAGCGTCCTACTCGTCCCCCCCCCCCCCCGGCCCGGGGGGTCGCGATGGGAACTTCGCGGTTTGGCCGTTTGCTCCGGCGACAAACAGTGGCCGGGCTCCGCTCGCCTGCACTGGACACCCCTGGTCCCGTCCCGTGGAATCAAGCACCAAGTTTTTTTTCTTTGTGTAGTTTCTCCTCTCCAGCTCTCTCCTAGAGCGGCCGAAGAAGCAAAGCCAGTCGATCGACTGCGCTTGCATTGCATCCGCTCGTGTAGTTTTCTCGGGTTCCCTCGCTCGGGCCACGCCACAGGCCGGGAGGAAACCGCCAGAGTCCAGAGCTAGCGCGGCGTGGAGCCCCGGCCACAGGTGCACACGTCGCTGCGCCACTGGCCGCCGGGCGCCGAGCCACGCTAGCTAGATGCCGGCCAGCCGGTGGACCACTTGTGGCGGCTGGAGAGGCCGCCCGGGTCCCCTCCCGCCTTTCGGCGACAGGGACGTGCGGCCCAGGGCCGGGGGCGGGCGGTGCGTGAACCTGCACCTACTGGCAGCCTGCACCTACTGGCAGCTGCAGGAACCGCCGCGCGCCGGGAAGTGTCGCACGCCTCGAAACGGAACGTTGCAAGAAGCGATCAACAGCTAGGACTAGATAGCCGCGCGTGCCTATGGCCTATGGGTCATCAGGTCCTTTTTACCACTTCCCTCTTATAAAAACATTATGTTTTGACTTTCAAAAAATACATTTATCACTCGTTTTATTTAAATATTTTTTGTAAATATAAAAAATAAAAAAAATTATATTTATACTATTTTTAATGATAAAACAATTAACAATAAAATAAATTATATTTTTATAAATTTTTTAAATAAAATGAGTGATCAAATTTAAGTCAAAAAAAATATTTTTTTATTAGACAGAGAGAGTAGTGTTTTGGTCGGAGGTGACAGGTACGATTTGCCTTCTCCTGTAGGAATAGGGGGCTGTGGCTAAATCAGGGACTCTATGAGTGGTGCCACAACACAGCTCCTGGAAATGAACGGAAGAGTCCGGGTTGCTTGATGATCGTCTGCGTGGCGCCGGCACACCCGGTGGTGGTGGCTGTGCGTATCGCCAGTCGCCACTGCCGCCGGAGTGCCCAAATCACCTTTGTTTTCCTTACGAACCCCACGAGGAACCATGGAATATCCACTCATGATACCATGGACCGGTTCGAATGGACCCATGTAGGAGTAGTAAAATATACTACCCTGCAGTCTGTTCCCCAATAGGAAATATGCTCGGATCGGCGTCCCTTTCCTCAGACGAATCATGGACCTGTTATAGTTCATGATCCTTTGCTCTAGCGTCAAAGCTCAAAGGTGCCTGCCACTCACAAAAAAGCGATCTTAAAGGTGATGCCTGCATGTGTAAAGGGCGAGATCTTGCCGGATATGCAGAGCTGGATGCTCCTTCCTTTTTTTTTTTGACACAGGGAGAAAGGGTAGAAAATTAGAGACAGACATCACTGCACGCACTGACGCCCACCTAAAAACATACAAGTGTTTTCTTTAACTAATGAAATTGACACCTTCTTGTGCCGGTTCTTTAAAAAAAAAAGAACATATGGGTGCGTCAAGCCCACATCTAAAAGAACATACTAGCTGGATATGTAGTTGTTGGCGTCGGTCTAATAAGCTCATTTGACTTTGGCTTAGGCCCCTCCTTTTACAACACAGGAACTCCAGATGAATTACACAGGTTTTGCTTTAATTTCATAAGGAAAAAATATAGAATATACGATTTTTTTCTCGTTCTAAGGAGACACTTAGATAGGACCAAGTCTTGCATGCAGCATGCTCACAACTTCGCTTATTTTCCTTGACAAAACATAAGGTTGCACTGCACGTCTTTTAGTTTACACGCGAAAACTACAACCGCACATGCTATCCTAAGCATAATAACCAGAGAGGTCAGTAGATAATCGTTGACAGGGATGACTCCAAGCCGATGGATTTCTTTCAGACGCTAGACAGTAGACAATGTCATGGGCACATGGCTGCATGCCGCCGTAGCATAAGACTGGCAAATACAATTAACAAACTTGACTTCAAACTGAAAAGTCTGCATCTATCCATTGTACCTTGTGACGGTCGCGGCAGGCCCGGTCGCCCTAGAAAAAAAAAAAAAGATTTAGGCCTCATTAGAATGGAGTAAAAATGTTTGTTCCTCTGTTTTTTTTATATGAAATTGAACCGATTTATATAAAATCCTTACAAAATTCTTATGAAATTCCTACGCTTCAAATGGGCCTTAATTAATAATTGCTCCTTAATACGAAACGTGCAAGGCCTAATCTTGATAAAATACAAATAATTACTCTACCGTGCTCAGAATCGTGGGGTACGCACTACTAGTAGTACTCCTACTTGTCATGTGACATTAAGGTGTCGACATTTCATTATCAACAACATAGCTAGGAAGCTTCACGCGGTTTGAATTATAAAATACTCGCTCCGTTCTTAATTCAATGTCGCCATTATTTCAAAGTTCAACTTTGACCGCTCGTTTTATTCAAAAAATTTGTTTAAATATAAAAAAAGTTTAAGTTATAATTCAAATAGCTCTAATAATAAATTAAATTATAATAAAATATATAATATTTATTAAAAAAATTGAATAAAACGAATGCTCAAAATTTAAGTGAAAAGTCAATTAAAGAACAGAGGGAGTAAAATGCTAAAGCAAAGTGCATTAGGCTAATCATTCTCATGACGACAATTTCTGATTACCATACATGTAGCTTTCCGTAAACATAAAGCAAGAGTAGTTGACTTGATCACCTGTATATTTACAGTGATGTTTCTTCCGTCCAGGGGTTAGAGTGGCAAACGCAACTGACTTCATCATAATCTACGTACCAGGACGCAATCCGTAGACAATTTCCGGCCCATGGACACTCTCCCATGACAGCCTATAAATGGTTTTGATTGGGCTGTTGAACGCTGTGGACGTCGGCAGTTTCGGCCCAATCTAACCCGTTCCATTAAAAGTTACCCCGGCCTCCTTCAAACTGATTTTTGTTGTAGGGATTCACTTACCTGAAAACTGATTTATACAGACTTCCCTTCATTCAATCTAGGATTTGACCGGTAGTAGCGCCCAGGAAGGGCCCCATAATAAAGTCATGAGTAAAATTGATGCGCTTGGAAGATTTGCACAGAATTCAAACTGATTTTTTTTTTCGTAGCCATTCACTTACCTAAAAACTGCAGGCAGAATAACCTCAATCGCTGTTACAAAACTATTTAAGATAAAAAAGGCGCAACCCGCAATGTATCGTCTTTCACAACTGCCCGTCCATTTTACTGTTGTTCAGTTCATGCCCAACAGCGGACCTTCTTCAAAGTTCAAATACGTTTACTCTGTTTATGGAAGTCGAACATGAAGGCAGAGAAACTTGCCATTATGTTTCACACGAGTTAGCGAGTTTGAGTGTTCCGGTTGAGAAACGGCTGGTTTTAAGTCAGCCGTGACTCACGCGGCCCACACGGCAGCTACAAAATCACGTCACTAGTGACCTGCGCTGGAGAAGGTATTGTAACTTTGTGGGCAAGCAATATTTTAAATCCTTAACTCCATCAATACCTGCAGAAGGAAACTCCACGCATGTGTCAATAGCCGGAATTGATCTCGAGTAATGGCCGCACCATGTTACCAGTACTCTCGAACAGCATGGTGAAGTAGGAGTAGTTAAGATCTCAGCAGAACACACAGCGAAACCATATCTAAAGTAACAACCACACAAATGTTGGACCAAAGCTTAAGAAGAGCTCTTGGCAGATTTGCTTTTCAGCTCAACTCATCATGGACACCAAGGTTTATTATAGAAGGTTCAGGACCATAATTGGTACACAACACCACCAATGCCTCGTCAATTCATAGGGGCAATGCATTCTGGGACACTGAACAACTACACGTCTAGAATGCTTATTGAGGATAGTTCGGCGGGCACCATCTCACTAGAGTGCGGCAATGCACTCAATCTCGATTCTGGAATTCAGTGGCAGAGCGGCGACTTGGTAAGTTGAGCGTGCAGGTGCAGGAGCTGGAAAATCTGCAGCAACATGTTAAAATCTTTAGGATGAGAATTAACGATACTTGACAAGAACAATTCTTGCGCCCTTCCAGCAATCTGAACAAACAACATGCTTGCCCACGCACAACTGCAATATCAGAAGTGATGCAGGATTTTTTTTTTAACTTACATTTGCCATAAATCTCATTAACTTTCTTGAAGTCCTGTAGATCAGCCAACCTGAGGGCAGAAGAATGGAATTACTCTCAGAACAAAATTTATCAAAGCAACAAAGTTCCCTGTACAGAACTTTTTCCACTTACATGATTGTTGTCTTCACAACCGAAGAGTAGCTAGCACCACTTGCTTTCAATATTTCACCCATGTTCTTCATAACCTGTTCGAGAATAGGATAAGTTCAGAAAAGGGCACCTTACAGCTGATACAGTAGACAGCTATTTACTGAATGCAGGTATGCTAGAAATGGGCGCCTTATACCGATACAATAGACAGCTATTTACTGAGTGCAGGTATGTTCTTTATAAATTTGACCAATATAGATTTAATATTATATTCTACAGAGATGCACACACTGTAATATAACAATAGCGGAATATGTTAATTCTTTCCATGCACCACCGTTATAGGAGTCAGAAATTAAGCTTAAATATATCAATCTGAAGCACACCTACTACATCCACATTAGACAAGAACCTTTTTGTAGCTCAAAACTGTTAAAAAAAACATTCGAGAAAGTTGAAGCTTTCACCTGCTCAGTTTGCCCCTCTACATCTTCAGATGCAAACGACCCAGTCTGAAAACAAAAATAATTTCATAATTTTTATTAGTTTTATTGGGTGTTAAAACCAGTGAAAATGGCAGTAAGAGCCTAAGAGGTGAACCTCAGGGTTTAGTCCAAGAACTCCAGATACAAACACTAGATTGTTTGCTTTGATGGCCTGGGAATAAGGGCCTAGTGCTGCTGGTGCCTTCTCTGTCTGAACAGCTTCCTTCACAGCTAAAATGAAATTTTAAGAAAAATCATTATAGCTCATGAATTTGATTCAAACGTGCAAAACTTAACAAGTTAAAAGATTACTAATCCTTAGATGCAATGTTACTCAGAGGTCATAAATCAGATCTAGAAACATCAGCTACAATCCATTTTAGTTAACGTGTAGGTCCTTTGTAATTGATATTTGGCTCCAGATTCTCACTAGTGCACTTAGCATTTCTTTTTATAAAGAGAGTGCCTGCCTTCTTTTTAGATATCATGCATGTGAAAATCACTAGAATCCCAACCAGATTATTTATCTTTTCCTTTTGGAAAGTAGAATAATTTATTCTTGTAGCCTATTGTAGTCATCTGATGCAATGCGTGTAGAGAATAATCCTTGCCTGCCTAATTTTGGTGATTTACTTTCTTTAGTCTCTAGCTTTGTTTAGGTAACTTTTGATTGTGTGATCGGCCGGTTAGGAAGACTATTATCTGCTGCCTTGTAATCGTGTATATAAGCTAAGGAATAGACCCCGAAGAGGTCACCAATTCAGCAGCAAACCAACAATACCGTGTGCCTCTGTGTTCGCGTGAGTTTCTTAGAAGCGTGTTGGTCGTGATCTCGCCGACAACGTGAGAGTTGTTTCTCTGGCGAGGTTCTAACAATTGGCATCGGAGCTAGGTTCGTCCAAAGTCTGAAGATGTCGGGGAAGAAGGCCGGCGATAGCACCTCGGCAGAGAGCGTCGTGATCCAACGGGTGATTCGTGAGGTGGGCAGCGGGAGTAGCTACCCCGTTCTCACCAAGACCAATTACTCTGATTGGGCGCTCCTGATGAAGGTGAAGTTGAAGGCTAGAGCCCTCTGGAGCGTCATCGAGGATGGCAGAGCCGATGCGCAAGAGGAGATGATGGCGCTCGATGCCTTGTGCGGTGCGGTACCACCGGAGATGGTGCCGTCGATCGCCAAGGAGACGGCCAAGGAGGCGTGGGACGCGATCGCGATCATGAGAGTCGAGGACGATCATGTGAAGAAATCGACGGCGCAGCAGTTGCGCCGGAAGTTCGATCTCGCCACGTTCGACGACGGTGAGACGGTCGAGGACTACGCGCTGCGCCTAGAAGGCATGGCACGCACCTCGCCACGCTTGACGTGGAGGTGAAGGAAGCTGAAATCGTGGCGAAGATCCTGCGCAGTCTGCCGCCTCGCTTCAAGCAGATCGCAATCGCGATCAAGACGCTGCTTGACATCTCGACCATGTCGGTCGCCAATCTCACAGGGCGGCTGAAGGAGGCGGAGGAGGCGTTCGAGGAAGCGCCGACATCGCTGCAGCACGAAGGGAAGCTGTACCTCACGTAGGAGGAATGGGATGCGCGGCGAAAGAAGTGCGAGGCGGAGAACAACTCCGGCGGCGGCGCAAGAGGCGGCGGCTCGGGCAAAGCAGGAGGCAGGCGCAGACGCGGACGTGGACGCGGGCGCGGCAGCTCGTCTGGTGGGCCATCAAATTCAAACAAGACCACCGGCGACGAATGCCGGCGGTGCGGGAAGCTGGGCCACTGGGCTCGCGAGTGCCGCTCGAAGCCCAAAAGGGAGCAGGCCCACGTGACGCAGGATGAAGACAAGGCCTCGCTCCTGTTTGTGAAGTTGTCCCCAACTCTATCCACAACGCCACCGGCGAAATCCCCAAGCGCATCGCCGGCTAGGTTGCTGACACCTTCCCCATCAGAGGAGATTCCACTCTCGCGGGCCGATGTGGTGCTGCAGGGAGTGGAGCAGCAGCAGGACGGCGGCGGATTCGTGGCGGCATCCACAGAATCTGCTCTCCAGATCGAGATCCGGGAGGAGAAGGTGTTCGCCCACCTTGAGGATGAGAAGGAGCGTGATGCCGAGACCTGGGTCCTGGACTCCGGAGCGACGAACCACATGTCCGGGTCCCGAGTGGCGTTCACGAAGCTCGACACGGTGGTGCTCGGCACCGTACGCTTCGGCGACGACTCGGTGGCACGGATCGAGGGCCAGGGGACCGTCGTGTTCGTCTGCAGGAACGGCGAGCTCCGGTCGCTCTCCGGGGTCTACTACATCCCCCGGCTGACGACCAACATCGTGAGCCTCGGGCAACTCGACGAGGTCGGCTACAAGATCGACATCCACTACGGCGTGATGA
Source organism: Zoysia pacifica (assembly GCA_001602315.1). Classification (NCBI taxonomy): domain Eukaryota; kingdom Viridiplantae; phylum Streptophyta; class Magnoliopsida; order Poales; family Poaceae; genus Zoysia; species Zoysia pacifica. The sequence goes on from BCLH01002779.1 coordinate 16,051, forward strand.
CGATCAGGGAGCCCGGCGGTAGGCTTCTGGTGAAGGTGAAGCGCGAGGTAAACCGGCTGTATCTGCTCCACATCAAGCTCGCACCACCAACCTGTTTGGCGGTGCGTGGCCGCGGCGACGAGGTTGTGTGGCGTTGGCATGAGCGCTTTGGCCATATCAACATGGCGGCGCTGAGGAAGCTGGCGCGGGAGGAGCTGGTGCGCGGACTGCCGGAGATCGGGCAGGTCGACCAGCTATGCGAGGCGTGCCAGACCAGCAAGCAAAGGAGAACCTTGTTCTCGACGCAGGCGGAGTACCGGGCGGAGCAGCGCCTAGAGCTGGTGCACGGTGATCTGTGCGGACCGATCACGCCGGCGACGCCCAAAGGTAACAAGTACTTCCTGTTGTTAGTCGACGATCTCAGCAGATACATGTGGGTAGCCGCGATTCCTTCAAAGGATCGTGCTGCGGCTGCCATCAAGGAGATACAGGCCCAGGCGGAAGGCGAGTCTGGTGTCAAGCTGAAGGTTTTTCGGACGGATCGTGGAGGAGAGTTCTCTGCAGCAGAGTTCACAGAGTACTGCATTGCCGAAGGTGTGCGACGGCAGTACACGGCGCCTTACAGTCCGCAGCAAAATGGAGTCGTTGAGCGTCGGAACGGCACCGTGGTGTCAACGGCGAGAAGCATGCTCAAAGCGAAGGGACTTCCCGGCTGGTTTTGGGGTGAGGCGGTGGTGGCCGCTGTGTACATTCTGAATCGGTGCCCGACGAAGAGCGTGGACGGCATGACGCCATTCGAAGCATGGCACGGAAAGAAGCCGGCGGTGCATCACCTGAGGACGTTCGGCTGTATCGTCTATGTCCGGAACACAACACCACATCTGAAGAAGCTTGATGACCGCGGCCGCAAGATGATCTTCGTCGGCTACGAGCGGGGCTCCAAGGCGTACCGCGCATATGATCCAGTCACAAAGCGCGTCCATGTGACGCGCGACGTGGTGTTTGACGAGCAAGCCCAGTGGGACTGGAGCACAGGCGGCGACGACAGCGAGCCGAGCGGTGGCAACGACGCATTCACGGTGGAGTACACCACTGTTGGACACGCCGCGCCAGACGGCGATGACGCCGTCGAGGCGCCTGCAGGAGGAACGCTGGGAGAGCAGCCACCGCATCTTGGCATGGCTGGTGGCGAGGAGGAGCCTGATTCGCCAAGCAGCGCCGACGACGACAACCTCGATGCCGACCACGACGAAGATGCACCTCTCCGGTACCGCAGCATCAACGACATCGTCCGGCAGGCTGGCTTCGCACCACGCGCGCTCATTGCAGAGGAGCTGCACGCGGTGAGCGCTGATGAGCCGGCCTCATTCGCTGAGGCGCAGCGGAGCCCTAGTTGGAGAAAGGCGATGGTGGAAGAGATGGAGTCCATTGAGGAGAATGGCACATGGTGCCTCGCCGACCTCCCACCCGGCCGCAAGGCAATCGGCGTGAAGTGGGTGTTCAAGGTAAAGAGAGACGAGCGCGGGGCGGTGTCCAAGCACAAGGCACGCCTGGTGGTGAAGGGCTACGCACAGCGACACGGCATCGACTACGACGAGATGTTCGCACCGGTGGCCAAGCTCGACTCAGTGCGCCTGCTCATCGCTCTCGCGGCGCACGAGGGATGGGACGTGAAATCGGCGTTCTTGAACGGCAACCTGCAGGAGGAGGTTTACGTCGAACAGCCAACCGGTTTTGTCATTGCCGGGAAGGAGCACAAGGTGTTCAAACTGAAGAAGGCTCTGTATGGGTTGCATCAAGCGCCGAGGGCCTGGAACGCGAAGCTGCACGATACGATGCTGTTGCTTGGTTTTGAGAGGTGTCCATCTGAGGCAGCAATCTATGGCAAGAGAAGCGGCAATGCGCAGCTGGTGGTCGGTGTGTACGTTGATGATCTAGTGATCACCGGGGCCAGCTGCAGCGACATCAAGTCTTTCAAGAAGGAGATGAGCAGCGCGTTCAAGATGAGTGATCTCGGTCTACTTCGCTACTACCTCGGCATTGAAGTAAAGCAGGAACCGAGTGGGATTTCACTTAACCAAGGGGCGTATGCACTAAAGATCTTGGAGAAGAGTGGCATGGCTGGATGAAATTCAAGCCAAGTGCCTATGGAGACATGTCTAAAGCTGAGCAAACTAAGTTCGGAGCCGCTGGTGGATGCTACTGCATACCGGAGCATCGTTGGAAGCTTAAGGTATCTCGTAAACACTCGCCCCGACCTTGCTTTTGCTGTTGGATACGTGAGTCGTTTTTTGGAGGAGCCAAGGGAGGACCATCTTGCTGCGGTCAAACGAATTATTCGGTACATAGCAGGGACAAGCAACTGGGGGCTCTGGTACGGCAAGAAGGAGGAAGATCAGACGCTGCTAACAGGTTTCAGCGATGCTGATTATGCAGGAGATGTTGATGCCAGAAAAAGCACAACTGGGATAATCTTTTTCCTAGCCAATAGCCCTGTCAGTTGGCAGTCAATGACACAGAGAGTAGTGGCCCAATCTAGCTGCGAGGCAGAGTATATCGCAGCTGCGAATGCCGCTTGTCAAGCGTTGTGGCTCAATCGGGTGTTAGCTGAAGTGCAGGGAACAACACCGAGTGTGCCAATGCTGAGGGTGGACAATAAGTCCGCAATTGCTTTGATCAAAAACCCAGTACTCCATGGACAGAGCAAACACATAGAAGTCAAATACCATCTTGTCCGGGAGTCTGCTGAAAATGGTCTGATCAATGTCGAGTTCATCAGGAGCGAAGAACAACTAGGCGACATTCTTACGAAGCCGCTTGGTAAGACCAAGTTCCATGAGCTGAGATCAAAGATCGGCCTGATCAATAATGAGCATGGCAAGGCTTAGGAGGAGATTGTAGAGAATAATCCTTGCCTGCCTAATTTTGGTGATTTACTTTCTTTAGTCTCTCTAGCTTTGTTTAGGTAACTTTCGATTGTGTGATCGGCCGGTTAGGAAGACTATTATCTGCTGCCTTGTAATCGTGTATATAAGCTAAGGAATAGACCCCGAAGAGGTAACCAATTCAGCAGCAAACCAACAATACCGTGTGCCTCTGTGTTCGCGTGAGTTTCTTGGAAGCGTGTTGGTCGTGATCTCGCCGACAACGTGAGAGTTGTTTCTCTGGCGAGGTTCTAACAATGCGCACTAGTCAATCCATGATGGTGACTACCTATCATGCTCTTTTGTGGTTACCGATGACTAAGCGCTACGGAGTACTTCTCATCCCATCAATCAAACTTTATCACTCTTCACCCCAACAACAACAAAGCCTTTTGGTCCCAAGCAAGTTGAGGCAGGCGTTGTATATCGCTGCATACCTTGCCGTTGAGTGCAGTCAATTAGCAGCACCACAAAGAGAAAACCAGATTTACATAAACTAAATGATTTTCGACCATAACATTTCGATTTTAAACATCCTTCCACAAAAAATAAGTACCGAATTTACATTACATTCTTTCCTATCGGAAGATGTAACCAACAGCTAGGGATTATCGTAAATTCGTACCACGCACACCACGGATAAGAACGCACGAAACCAATAAGAAACCAAGCAATCCGCCCGTCTCTCCGCAAGGTGAGCCGGAGGGCCACGACGAGGTTTAGAAGGATGCGGAGGGCTCTACTAGCAGAGGTAGTAGAGGGGAATGGGCATGCGCATACCGGTGGAGTACGACGCGGCGATAGGGCGGAAGCGGCGGCGCCCAGCGAAGAATACGGACGCGGTTGAGGTGGCGCCGAGTCCGGCAGAGAGGGGCGCCGTGGCCGGGGACGCGGCTGCGAACCTGGAGACGGCGGCGGCGCTCCACGCCATGGTTAGAACCCTACTACCGTCTCAAGCAGTCAAGCTACCAACCTCTCGCACGAGTGAGCGACTGAGCGGTAGAGGGATTTGTCGCGACCGAAACCGGATGCCGGATCGCGATCCCCAACCGGCGCTACTAGTACAAACAGTAGTGACAGCTGACAACTGACACCACGGAAGAGAGGAGCCTGCGTCAGTAGTTTGCGGGATTCATAATCCCGTTTTCTGAACATGGTTACGGGGAACTGCAGCAGCGTTTTACATAATTGTTGGCTCAATGATGGAAAAAAATAAATCATCTATGAAGAGTATAGATTAAATGTGCATTTGGATTGCTTTTCTAATGTATTTTTTACTTCCTCCATTCCCATACAAGTGACGTCCTGAAGTCGGAAAAATGTCCCAAAAAGTGGTAATCTGTACTTGCTATGGCTCACAGCTTCGCGATATCTCTGGTGTGCTTCAAGTCGACGACTCCACCTGGGGCGAGCTCGGCTCCTTGCCCAACCGGCGTGGATCTGGGACGAGCAGGCCTCGGAACCGGATTTACTATTTTGTTTAAACTGGTCAAAAATGGTTTTAAATTAAAAATTCAAATTTTAAATAAACTATTAAATAGATCGGTTTCATTGGTTAACCGAGCGGTTTTATTGGTTAGTCGAGTGGTTTCAGTTTTATACAGTTTTTAATATTTTGAATTTTTTCAAAATTTTAAATTTTTTAAAACTTTTAAAATAAAAACCAATTATTTAATAAAATTGAACCGAAACAATTTTATCAAAAAACCGTAAAAGCAATCAAGATTTTAAGCAGTTTTTTAAACCTTGCTCGGAACTCAACGAGGAGCAGTGGGATGAAATCGAGGTGAGGAGCAGTGGCGGATGAAATCGACTGGGTCGAAGGCGGTGGCAGCGGCAGTCCGATGGATGAGGTCTTTCCCTGGGCGGCGGCGGTGGCCTAATGGGGGCCCCTGCGCGGCAGCGGCGACGGACGACGGGGCTCTCTACACGGGGGGCGGCTCGACAGGGGCAATAATGGCATTGCTGTTGTACTTCAATCAATAAGAGCACATGGGTCTTTTACCTCCGTCGCTACGCAGCTCGTTTGAATCTCAGAAACTTCACATTTTCAAAGACGAAGGGAGTATTTTAAAAGTCTAACTTAATTGTGTCGATAGAAAAATAGTGCCAACGTTGGTCTTTGTGTACTCCTTCCGGTCTCAATATTATTGATGTCTTATAGTTTGGCTTCTAATTTTCTGATATTTTGTACTTTTAAAAAATTTGGGACTAAATTGCCTTTCATTTATCAACGCACCAGAGAAAAAAAGCAGCATTGTAGGTGGGAATTCGAACCCACCACCCGCAGAACCAATGTGCTCACGGTAACGTGTTGAAAAGAGAGAGACATTTTTATTAAAAGTAGCATTGAAGTTATTTATTGTTTGGTACATATGGAAAAATACTCTTTCATTAAGAGTGCCTTGGTATGTGAAATTTCTCTAAAATGTCAAAAATTTTGAGACCGCAGAGAATAGACGGCAGAGTCTGATTGGCTGAGTGTTCCTGTGCTGTCCTAGCTGGTTTAAAGATGGCAACGGATATAGATTATCCGCATATCCACGGATATCCGAACCGATAGTTGTAAATTTAGGTATCAATCTATACCTATGGATATGGATGAGGATATGATTTCAAATTCCGAGTAAATTGAAAACGGGTAGGAAAAAGCTTCATCCGTACTTGAATACCCGCGCACCCGCTAGCATAATCTGACATAAGGCTCTAAATCGATGTGTACGTATATAAACCAGCTAAGAGATTAGGTTTCCATAACCAGCCACCACTCCACAGCTGGCTGCCAGTTCGCCACCTTCCCTTCTCCTCTTCTCCAGAATTACAACCGGTTGCTGCTCTTCATCCTTCCTCCTCGTGCGGACCAGCGCCCAGACGAGCCTGCTGCTCTCGAACCCCAACGATGGCGTCCAAGCGCAAGGGCGCGCGCCTCCTCTCGGCGCCCACGCGTGCGCGTGTTGGCGCGAAAGCCCTCGAAGCTGCGTCGTCCAGGCGCGCCCGGCCGTCCAGCGTCCACGCGCGCGACACCCCGACGCGCAACACCCTCCAGCTCCCGGCGTGCCCGCCTTCCGGTGTCCAGGCTCTCAATCTCAGCGCCTACATTTGCTCTCCCGGAGACGTCCAGGTTCACCGCTTGACTTGTTATTTTCGGGCACGCGGGTGTGCCCGTGGAAATGAATGGTAACGAGCGTGGGTGTGGATTGTTACCCGCTGCGGATAACGAGAGGGGGTGCGGGTATGAAATGTACGCTGCGGGTCCGGGCGAACATGGGCAGTATCCGTGGGCATCGTGCCGTTGCCATTTTTAGAGCATCTTCAAAAAATTATCTCAAAAAATATTTTTTTTGTTATTAAAAAAAATTTTAAAATCTATTTTAGTCAACTTCTCTAATTAGTGAACATCCGGATTCACTGTCAGTCGTACTAAAATGAGATTAGAGACTTAAAAAGTGCTCAAATTTACAGGTTTTAAGGGCCCTCGAAAATAAAAAATTATTTAAAAGAGTTGTTGAAAAATATTTTTTATAATTTAATTTAGAAAGAGTTACGAGAGCTCTTAGAGATGCTTAGTTGGCTAGGTGCAGGCTGACCTTTTCGCTTGGCTACAGATGCGGGGAGTCTGATCTGGAGCATGCAAAAGGCGCATATGCGCCTGGCTCGGGATTCCATTTCTTACAGCCTAGCTCCCAGCATGCAGAGTTATATGGTAGGATTAAAAATATTACTATTTATAATTAATATTATTTAAATATTATTAATATATTTAAAAATATATTAAATTTTAATTAACATAATATTATATATTTAAAAATAATATTTAACATTTATTTAATTTTTAAACTTTATATATTATATTTTCGTACAATTAATTAAACAACATCTCTTCTCAACTGAACTGATAACATATAATTAACCAAACAATTACTATCGCATACACAGCCTAATTTATTTGAACATGTCTTATTTATACGAGCCAGACTAGATATAACCGGACAACCAATGTTATCAAAAAATAGCCGCTGACACCTCAGCTGGCTTGGCCAAAGTTGTTGGTGGCCATGTGGTATCATTTGAATGGTACACAAGTTTCAAAAAAAAATTTAATTAAAACTCTTGAAATAATTATATCTTCTTAATGGTATATCTTATTATAATTTATTTCACCGTTGAAATACTTGTAATTAAATTTATAAAATAAGATCTTATTTGACTATATTTTGATGTTAAAAAACTATAATAATTTTTAGACCCACATGTTATACTAATATTGCTAGTACCAAGTATTGGTATGATTACAACTCAAATGCTAGTTTTCCCCTCCCTCCGTCCTCGATTAAGTGATGTTCTACCAGTCAAAAATTATTAAAAAAAGTGTTGTCTAGCTAGAGATGGCAACAGGTGAAAACGTACTAGGTTTAGCCTCCTCAAACCCATACCCGTAAGCAAAAATATTTTCATCGGAGAACCCAGCCAATAAGAGTCGCAGATGAAGTTTCAAACCCAAACCTATCGGATAGAATTCATTTGTCGGGTACCCATACCCACTAAAAGAATGAGAGTGAGAAGTGAAAATTAAAGACAAATATTCAAAAGTATTACTATTAAAAAGTGAAAAAAAACCTCATACACAACCTAATATTATTAGAGTGTATAACTTTCCAATTAAAAAACAGTTTCATTTTGAAAAGGTAATGAAAAACTATTAAATTAACTATTTTTTTTCTAATACAATATTTACAGATTAACAGGTATGAGTTAAATAACAATATAACCAACGGGTAATATTTTTCTTCCGCTAACAAATCTGTGAGTAAAAAAGTTAAACCAAACCTGTCTCTCGTAGAGTAATTACTCATCGGGTTGCGGTTTTCGGGCTCCATTGCCATGTTTATATCTAGCTCATCTGATTCGCTTGCATCCAACAATCCACTGCGACTCCCAGCCACTCCGTCCCCATCCTATCCTCTTCGTACTTGCCACGTGTAGCTTGACCGGCTTTTGCAGCGGTGGAGGTGGCTTTGATTTCCCAGGAGAGATTGATGAATTGGTTGTACTAAAAGCCCCTTTGGGAGTTTATACGAGCTTTGGCTTATACTTAGTAGTGTAGAATGTCTTGAAATGTAGCTTATCTAATTTATATAAAAACATCTTATCTGAATAATATTTAATGTATTTGCACTGTATAAATAATAGCATAAGCTAGCATGAAAAAACCATGTCAAATGAACAGATCCTAAATACGGGTAGTATAGTCTTTTTCACATCATTTTGGTTTCCATCCAGTTTTCTAAAATCACAGGCTTTTTAGGATGGAGAGAGTACTCATTGCCGTTAATTAATTTGGTGAGGTCAAAATCCAAAGGTTTTTTCCTTAAAGAAATTTGGAGATGCCCTCAATTTGGTAACACTAAATTTTGATATGATTATAAGAGCATCTTTAATAGTTCTTTAAATCAAGTTCTTAAATAAAAAATATAAAAATTTTTAGAAAAGATCTCTAAATCAGATTTCTAAATATACCTAATTTCAAAATAGAGACTTTCCTTGCCCAAGTTTAAAGGCCCCATGAGAGCTCCTGAAAACGTGAAATTTGTGGTTCCCACGCAACTGTCATCTTGGTTAGAGACTGGAACAGTACTGTCTGCTTCGGCTTTATTGTGAGATGAGTTGACCAGTTTTATCCAGATGCGAGCAACGGGTGACGGATTTCGTCCATACAGAAATACAGTACCCTGTCCATGGATCCAAAATGTCCAAAACTGTTCATAATGACATATCTCAAACTAATGAAGAATTATAATGGTTTCAACCTCATTGAGGTTTCGAAAGTATAATGGCACATTTCAAATCACTGAAAATATAATAGTATAGATCTAATTAATTCTTTTCTAAATTCTAGTTTTACTTGACAATGGCGTCTAAAACTACGGTTTCTTGCCTCGGTATTGAAATCGACCACACTTGTGGCAATGAGGTAAAAGTACCCTTGCTGATGCTGATCAGCCAGTAAGCCAATTCCTATTGATTTGGAACCATTGCGTAATGTTGCCCTCAAAGACAACAATCATAGAAGATGTGAGTAATATTCTTGGCAATAGCACATCTAAGTTATATGAGACAAGGTCACCTTTGGTGCCACTCACATAGTTTAAAACTATACTTGGCCGATGCAAACAAGAAAGCTCGTCTATAATGGTGTATGGATATGCCTGAACACAATAGCTTGCATGAATTGATGTTTAATGGTTTATTTGACCATGTCTTCATTGATAAAAAATAATTCTTTTTTTATTGAAAGTCTGAATTATTACTTGCTACCCGATGAGAATGAACCCTACAGCCGTACCGGTATGAATAATAATTACTCCCTCTGTCACACTGTTGATTTTTAATATCAATTTTGATCATTTGTTTATTAAAAAAATTATTCAAATATGAATTTTTTTGTTATTATTTGTTTCTATTATGAGTGGTATTTAAAATATTACTAATAATGTTACACATTAGAACAATATTTTTAAATAAGACAAATAGTTAAAATTGATATTAGAAGTTAATGGTATCAATAATTTAAAAACGGATGCAGAACATCCCAAGACTCATATTTTTGGCTGTGTGCTCGACCAAGATTTAGCAAGAGTCTGCACTTTTGAGGTAGTACATCCCTAAACTTTTTATTACAAAGGCAACATTTATAAATCGATTCATAATCAACACATATTTGGAAACCTACAATATCTGGGACCGCTCGATCTCTAGGCTCTCCTGGCTACCACAAGAGAGAAGAAGAGATGATTACTGTACTCTTTTTCACAGCAAAAAAGACAACTAATTATCCCTGGTCAGTAATTTTTGAAAGAAGCCACGGGACAACATATAAAGCTCACAGAATAACAGTTATCACACCTATGATCTTTTCAACATAGACAGCCACGAACTGACAGTCTGACAAATGTGTCGTTGAAATGTGTATCTGCACATATTGTAAGAATCATAGAACCAACAATGCTGCATGACACTCGAGGAAAATTGTTGAATAGGTTCTCTGAGTAGCGCTCAAATTTGAAACAGCATCATCACACATGAGAACCTTCCTGACACTGAGAGGTACTAGCAGACTAAAATCTCCAGCAATTCTGCTCAATTGGGCCGAAGAACCACATGCTGCAAAATGAAAATGTTGAGGAACTGTAGTAAGAGACTGAAGGAAATAGCTGAGGGACAGTGACTTGCTTATCAGAACAGTGAAGCAAAATTAACCTTGATCTGTGTCCGGTTGTAAGTGTATGTGACATGAAGAAGCTCATCCACTGTCTGGATCACTGCAGGATACGAGAATTCCCAACCTTGAGTATCCTCCAACGTCAACACCTCACCCCATGAGATGCCGTCATCCGGTGATACTGCAACTTTTAGCGTGCCTCTGGAGAGCGTGCCATTGGGTTCACTGTTATAGACAAGTGCTACCCTTCCGTCCTTCATCATCACTCCATCGATTCCTTCAGTTTTGCAATTCAACAATGGAGCAAAAAGAATGTCATACATATGGATGTTCCTCACTGATGAGGGGTGCATTAGCAAACATAAAGCTAATTTAAGTGATAGAGTTGACATACCAGAATTGGGGTTTGGAAGCTCAGTTGGGCGTGCATAACTCCACGTTAGTCCTCCATCATTGGAATCAGCCAGGCATACCCGACCGATTATGTGATGAGACCTCAGCAGCATACGTATAGCTCCGTTGGTGGTCTGGTATGGGACTGGCTGAATCACCCCAAGATTCTCACCTTTGACGAATATAGGACCATATTTCTTCCATGTCTGGCCAGCATCTCCTGTGACCTACATTGTTCAGAGAAATTGTTAATTCCATAATACACAATATAAAAGATGCTTAGTTTTGCCCTTTTTTATAATGTATAAGATGAAATTTAATCATATGACTACCTCAAGCCATGCACCCCAAGAGTTCCAACTTTCAACAGATGACCCACATAGCAAGCGCCCATCACCAAGCAAAAACGGCTGCATTGGTGAAAAAAAAAATCCATTCATACACTAACTTTAAGGAGGCATATCTTAACTTGAAAAAGAAAAAGATCACACAAGCAATACTGAACTTTGTAAGATGGGTTTCTTGTCAGATATGCTGCTCTCAATCTGTACATATGCCCCGTTAAACCCAAAATTTGTGCTATGTGCTACTTTCTTATTTTAAAGTAAGGAAGAAGAGCCGACAAGTCTATGCATACCTTGTTCTTAATAGGCCCAAGAATACCAGGAGGCAGCTGCTCCCTCTCTGACCAGGACACACCACCATCAAGAGATCGTTTCATAGCACCACTCCAACTGAATAAGTTATGTCTAGAATCAGATCACCACGTGTATCACAATAATTTTTTCTTATATTTTTTTATTCATCCTTAAGCTTATTTTGTTTCCGTCCTGCCATTATAAAGGAACTAAAACAGAGTTCTTACTTCTGTGGGTGGTCACCAATCTTGTAGAAGAGAAGCAACTCTCGAGAAGGGAGTTGAAACAAAACAGGATTCCACATCGCTGTTGCATTTTCTTCATCAACCACTTCTGGAGGATGCCAGTAGCCATCCTTGAAAAACATGAAGTGTTATTAGGAAGGACCAAGAATCGAAAGAAGCTAAATTAAGGTAAGGAAACAAGGACAAAACAGGTATTATCATGAACATTTGGACCTACACTGTATCTCTGTGTCCAGATTTTGACATCAGGTGCCCCCTCAATAGATCCACCAAAATATGAAACCAAAAAGTTGTCTTTTTCGATCTACAATAGCATAATCATATAAGAAATTCCATTTAATATATTTTATGAAACGACCATAAAGAGAAACATATACCTCTACGATGGTGGAAGCATGACAGTTGTTGAAAGGACGACCACTCGCTGTAAATGTGAACTCCTCCTTCACAATGCTCCAACCAGAAAATGCATTCGTTGAACTGGTGTTCAAGTTGGATGTGTTATTTTCATTCTGCTGCCCTACCATGCTGTTGTTGAAGTTCCCAGCATGCTCTGAGGATAAATTCCGATTCCTATTTCAAGTCAACACAGAGGTTAGATTTTTCTAGCAACAACTGAGATTTTTTTTCTTAAAGGTATTGAAGGAGTTCAATCTTACTCCTGAGTTAACACAGTGCCATCTGATGACCCTGAGGACGGCACATTGGAACTGAGCAAGTTGCTTATAAAGGTCCTGAAGGGCGAATCAAAAGAGACAAGAAGTATGGAGACCAGCATTGCAGAGGCTGCTACCTTCCATTTGTGTTGCTTGCTCAAACTGCAGATAGTGGGCATCGCCTTCCGCAGCTAAAGGATTCTGCATGGAGTAAATAACAACATTCAGCACTAATTTGACAGTCAAACTCATTCGCAAGAAAGAGAGTGAGGCACTCCACTGATTCCGAGAAAATGCACACTCAGCGTATCAGAAATTGCAACTGCGCAGACTGCATTATTCAAGGCATACTTTGAGAACACGAGATTCAGAAACACCTTAAAAAAGAAGGCGATTGCATCTGGTAAGGAACCAAGTCGTCCTAGCAAGGCATACTTTGAGAACACGAGATTCAGAAACACCTTTAAAAAGAAGGCCATTGCATCTGGTAAGGAACCAAGTCGTCCTAGCAGACACTTCTGCAGGCACCCGACGGAATCACAAGCTCCTGGCAAGCTACGAATGTTGAACTCTTTTTCCAACCGAAACAAGTGTTCAGAATGCCGCGAGAGGAGGAGAGAGGAGAGAAGAATCAAGGAACAAAGAGCAAACTCAGCCGCGGAGGAGGATTGATTGTCATAACCGCATGAACTCTTGCTAAGGTTGACCAAATGATAGGACTTGGGACGGCGGAGTGGAAAGGACCAAGGAGGACTCACCAGCGGCGCGATCTGTCCGGGGGGGTGGGGGGGGGGGTGGTCTCAGAGCTGAGGCGGAGATACGACGGAGCAAGCTGAGTTGAATTTATCGCAAAACTGCTCACTTCGTCTTAATAAAAATTTATATATTCGATTAAATTTAAAAATTTTGTATTTATATTTTTAAATTTATTAAAATAAATATTTTTATAATATATAAATCTTCTGTCCATATTTTTTTTTTGATGTATTAAACCTTGGCACAATGATTAAGTGAAAAACAGACGTTAAATCTTTTAAACAAACGCTCCATCTTTATTTTCAGTTTACCTTTCGTCGTTGTTATTATTTTAAAATACTCTCAGAGGGTTTGTCGTTAATAATGAGTTTTAATAACCAACTTTTCATTGCAAATCATAAACATTAATAATGTAAATATTGACTATTGGTAGCACATAAAATTACCCGCTTAGTACAATAATTGCCCTTGTTTTAAGAGCAATTGTAATAATGAACCCTATTTTTAAGATTTTGTAAAAATAAATCTATTTTTTATTCAAACCAACTGTTTGCCTTTATTTTACAACTTCATTAGTGTTAACAAATTTCAAAAATTAAACTAATTTATAAAAACATTTAGGAAGTAGTCAATAGACAAG
>BCLH01002779.1:30468-41652 GCA_001602315.1 Zoysia pacifica
TAAAAAATTAAACAATTTGTGATATAATAGTTACATATTACAAAATTTTGTTTCACAGCAAATCTAATAATATAATTATATAAAATAAAATATTATAAATTTTCTGCTATTAATGATAAAAAAATTGACTTTGACCAATCTAAAAATATTTATATTTTGTGAATGAGATAAGTAAACAATTGCAAAATCAGATTTCTTTAAACTCCAATTCTAAAAATATATTTTTTCTGTCTCAAAATAAGTGACATTTTTAAGTTTTTTAAATCAACGTTTGACCATTTGTCTTATTAAAAGATTTTAAAAATATAAAAATAAACAAGACAAGATTAAAGTACTTATAATAATAAATTATTTCAAATAAAAAAATAATATTTGCATAAATTTTTTGAATAAAACGAATGGTCAAAAGTAAATGTTTGAAAATTAAAAAAACACTTACTCCGTATTTTGAAACGGAGAGATGACCTATTTTTGAACTCTTTCTGAGAATGAAACTTTTTTTTTCAAATATAAAGTAACCATTTGCTCCCTGTTTTAAATCCGTCAGTTAAAAATGATTTTTCGAATCCCTGGCCCCTTCTCTCTCTTTTCTCCCACCCTCCCGACCCGAACAGGGTTGAGCCGCCCCCACTTTGTTTCTTCAGAAAACCTGACGGGTCAGAGAGAGAGAGAGAGAGAGAGAGAGATCCCGCGGGAGGCCCCACTTTGTTTCTTCAGAAAACCTGACGGGTCACTTTGTTTCTCTCTCTGCTACTGACGGGCCCCTTCTCTCTCTCTTCTCTCGCGGGAGGGGGCTGCGCGACGGCTGCGAATCGGTTCCACAGCTCGGGCGCTGCTCGTGGTGGCTAGCGCGGGTGCAGGGTGAGCCGTCTGGCACTGGTGCAGAGAGGACTCGCTCGCTCAGATTGGTTGTTGAGCTGGTGCTATTACCGTTAGCCTTGGTGGTGCTGCCGTCGGTCGTGGCTGCGCAGGACTACGGGGATGTCGGCACCGCGCTGGATCTGAAGTTTTTCCTCAGAGGAAGGACGGGCGGTGTCCTCTCTCTCTCTCCACTCCACCCAGCTCATGCTCCTCCAGGTAGGTACTACATCATTCTCTGCTCTCATTTTTTCTGCATCTTTACAAGACTGTGATTCTGCAGGGAAGGGCAGCACGGAACATTGTTGGGGCCAAACAAAAATGGTGGCTTCTTGCGCCTTCACTCTATCTTCACCATCGTTCATCACCGTTCTTCGATGTGTGCTGGATCAAGATAAAATTAATAGAACTTATTGATTCCGGCTCAAGGGATGGCTTCTTTGCTCTTTTCTGGGCTCTGAGATGCGACCCTACTATTCTTTTCCAGAGTGCAGGCACTATCAACAAAGGGGTGAGGACTGATGCCAAGGATGGAGAGGATTTGGCTCGCAAAGAGGTAAGGAGTACTGATGCCATGTTTTTGTTATTACGACTCTAATTTCATTATTCTAGGGTTTTATTGTATTCACAGAGTCCCCACTTTTACTTACAGTGTATATTTAATAAATAAAATGTTTGATCACCATTAAGTATGGGGACACCAGTCACAAAGAATGCCTTATTGCCTTTGCAGAAGTACAAGGTAATTTGATTTTATTGTATCTGTCTGTTATTTGTAGCTCTACATTTCTGAGACATTCGAATCTTTTTCTCATAAACTGTTCCTATTAAGGTGGAGTTACCTTGTTGAATATTATTCCGGTCCTTG
This sequence comes from Zoysia pacifica, assembly GCA_001602315.1. Classification (NCBI taxonomy): domain Eukaryota; kingdom Viridiplantae; phylum Streptophyta; class Magnoliopsida; order Poales; family Poaceae; genus Zoysia; species Zoysia pacifica. Next base: position 32,195 of record BCLH01002779.1, read on the forward strand.
TTTATTTATATTCCAATAATGTACCTTGTGCTCAATGAGGAGCACTATGGTTTTGCTAAAAGTGAGGTAACAATATATATGATGAAGCTGTAAGAGCTGTTCCTAATAGTGAAAAGGTGGTATTGAAGACACATTCAGGAAAAACTCATTCTGATTTTCTGTTTTGTGCAATCACATTTCATACTCGCAGAATACTTGATGTAGAGGGACCAGAGGCTAAACATGGAGTTACAAGCTAAGGCCTTCTTTGGATTGAAGGAAATTTTTCCTATTCCTGCCTTTTTCCTGTGAAATTGAACTGATTCTTGTTAAATTTCTGCACAATTTCTACGAAAATCCTGCGTTTCAAAGGAGCCCTAAGAGCAGAAGGCAACAGATTGACAGCAATGAAGATATTGAACTGCCTAATAAGAGCGATGATGAGAAAACAGATGTCCAAATTGCAGAAAGAGGTGTTCCTGATTCTGTGTTTGGAGAACAAAGAGCTGCCGAGAACAGAGACGAAAGCTTAAGCGCCCAAAAGAGTGAGCATATGAACTTTTATTTTCAGGTGGGAGTTAATAGCTGGAAGGAGCCTGACGCATCCAAATAGAGATTAGATTAAAGTGCTCATGGTGTATAGTTTTAGACATCCTAGTTAGAGATGAAAACTTTTGTAAGGACTCTCTAGGGATGGATCATTTTGTAAAGAGTACAAGCAAACCATAAGTTGTGGCATGTCAGATTTTGATGGTTCTAATATAAATTGAGCTTTGTTCAGTATATATGTGTTTATGATTGTGCATTGTTATATGTTTGGCTGATTAGTTGATTGCTGATATGATTAATGTTTATTGTTGGACTGCCTGTTATTGGGCTCTTGATTGAATGGTAATTGATTGTTGGTTGTTATAAGTATCTTATAGCGTTAGACAGTCGGTTGCTATATATATTTTATAGCGTCTCACAGTCAGTCGTTATAAGTGGTCGGTTACTAACAACTTATAGCGATGTTATTATCAAGGACAGACCGTCGGTTGTTATAGCGCTTTTTAACAACAGAAAAGGAGTTGTTATCTTTGTGACTTGCAGCCCCTGATTTGGAAGGCGACCATGCCAGTGGAGGAGTCGATCATTCTGATGAAATGGCTCAGGCCAGCAGCATCTGGTCACGACGACATCTGCAGGGCGTGCTACACGTAGAACAGCACGTAGACGGCAGCGCAGCGATGGTCACTCGGCAAAACTCGAATGGCAGCGCACGTATACGCAGAATAAGTACTAATACTCGTGTACGGGAGAGACGAAGAGGCAAGCACTAATTGCGGACGCCTCGGAACGGCCAGCTGCATGCATGCGTAAATCTCTAACGGCCAGCCATGCGTAAATCGAGGCTGCAACTGAAATGCGCCCATTAGAAACAAATCCATTTCCCTAATAGGCCTAAAAAATGTAGATGGAGGGAGTATAAATTACATTATTAAAATTAATTAAATATATTGAAATTATTTGTAAAATTGTAATTAATAAAATTTAGAAATAAATTTCTATTGAGACGGAGGCCGTACATTTTTAAGAGTTGTCCTACAAGCGACTTCTACTTGTCAAGTTGATGAGCAATCTCTTTAATTGAAATATATTGTTTTGTGATAAATTAGATTAAAAGTTATAGGTGTGAAATTGTAGCTTAAATTTATTGTTTTATGATAATTTTGTTAAATCTTATTTTTCCTAGAAATTAATGAAAACTAATTATATAATATCAAAAATTCTAAATTTTAAACTTAAATAAGTCAAATTATATATATTTTAATATTAAATTTCGGCCAAATGATAAACAGATGAGAGGGAGGAGGCGTGCCAGGCTCAATGGGCTAAATAAGTCTGGTATTGGGCCCTGACGGGGCGTGCTCGAGCTGGTCCAGCGGACCTGCAGCTAGGACAATCGGTGCCATGCCTCGGACTGGCATGGCCCACTTGGCTATGGATTCATATCGTCTGTCTTTTTTTTTTTTCTTATGTGACAAACTTTGTCATACTTAATTTTAACTATTACTCATTACAAAATCAATGTAGCAATAACGGTATAATTTATAGTCTTATTTTTTAAATAAATTAATATAATTTAGGTAGAAAAATAATTCTAAATCATAAAGCGTTGATTATGTAATGAGCAGATAAGATTAAATATGATAATGTTTGTTATGAAAAACAAAAACAAAAGATATGGATAAATTCTAAATCTACAACGTTGATTACGTAATGAAGAGATAGGATTAAATATGGTAAAATTTGTCATTAAAAAAGCAAAGACAGAGAATTTTACTTTTCTATAACAAACTTTGCCATATTCAATTCTATCCATTCATTACGTAATCAACGCTTTATAATTTAAAATTAATTTTTTATTTAAACTATACTAATTTATTTAAAAAAGAAAACTATCGTTACTAATATTGATTATGTAATAAATAGTGGTTAAAATTAAGTACGACAAACTATAAAAAATAAAGGCAGAGAGGATACGAATCCGATCAGCACGCCCCCGCCTCTCCCGTCCAATTCACAACCCCACCCACCGCGACTACCTCCCAAACCCTAGCCACCGTCGCGCCGCCGCCGCGAGAGAAGCTGGTGCCGCCAGTCCGCGACAATCAATCCATGGCGGCGTCCGCGACAATCAGGCGGACCTTGGAGTTCCATGGGTACTACAGGATGAATGGGGTCCTCATCAGGGAGCTCCAGAACCGGCAGCGCGCGTACTTCTCGGGCGTCGGGCACACCTGGTGCCTCGTCCACTCCCCCGACGACGGCGCCGACGAGAGGTTCCACCTCGCGCTATTGCTAATGAGCCCGGACACAAGGGTGACGGCGTCCGTCGACGTCGCCCTGCTCGACCAGCACGTCCTCTCTGCCGCCACGGAAGCTGGTCCAGATGGACTCGTCGGAGCTCAGCTCGGACGACAAGGGCTTCGAGATCTTCAATATCGCCGTACCCAAGATGTTCCTCTACGAGTCGCCTGGCTTGTACCTCACGCGAGGCAACAGCCTCCTGTTTCATGTCACCATCACCGTTTCCACTGGGATGCCGGCGCTGGCGGCGGTGCCCGAAACCAAGATCATCCCACCAGCCTCCGACTTGATGGACCAGCTCGGCAAGATCTACGCGAGCGAGGACGGCTGCGACGTGACTTTCTTGGTTGGCGAGAAGCAGTTCCGTGCGCACAAGATAATCCTCGCCGTGCGATCGCCGGTCTTCGAGAAGCAGCTGTACGGGGAGATGATGGAGAGCAACGCAAAGATCATCGAGATCAAGGACATGCTACCAGAAATTTTCCAGGCTCTTCTACGTTACATCTACACAGATACATTGCCTACTGATACAACATCGGCTCCTCCTCAGGAGGACGACGAGCAAATGATATGCGGTCTGCTTATGGCCGCGGACCTTTACGACGTCGAGAGGCTGAAGCTCCTGTGTGAGCAGGAGCTGTGCCATCTGCTCCGCGTCCAGAACGTGGCGAAGATGGTCGCTTTCGCGGAAGATCATCACTGCGACACGCTCAGGGATGCTTGCATTGAGTTCTGCGCCACTTCGAGCACAAGGGATGCAGTTGAGGCGACCGAAGGGTATGTCGAACTTTGCAGCAAGCGACCCTTGACTAAAAGGGCAAACAAAAAGTTCTGCAGAAAATAGGGAAGGTTAGTAGTACATAAACAGTGATCTGTAGTATTTGTAGAATTTGGTATTGAACAGTTATATGAGCTGCAAAGATGTAGGAGTATTTCAACTTGTAAGCTAGTTTCAGGTTCCTATTTTGTGAATTATACTATTCCAAACTTTGAGTGGTTTAGTATAGTTTTTACTCTTTCTCCAGTTATAATTGGTCATATTTCTGGCTGCCGCCTCATCGCGGCGTTACCTCGTCCTTTTCTATTCCAAAGCTGGCAGTGGATACTAAAAAAAAAAAGGCTGGCAGTGGAAGCTCCGGTGTTGACCGCCGCCAATGAGTAGGCCGTGGCCGCCTTGGACCGACACACTTGGGCCGATTAATCGCTGCTTGTTCAGCCCAGTCCACGCTTTATCCTCCCCACGTCCTTTTGTTTTTTTTTTACTGAAGTTTTGAGCTTTTAAAAAAGTTGATTAAAAGTTAATTAGTGACTAGTTAAAAAACTTGTTAGTGAAATTTAAATATTATTTTTAATATAGATTTAATTTTTCTGCACACAAAAAACTGAAAAAACAGTTCTCAGTGACTTTTTTAATTTTTAGTTTATTTCTACAAAAGTTAGCTTTTCAACATTTTAGAAATGAGCTTTTTAGAACTTTATTTGTTTCAGCTTTTTAGTTTTTAGTTTAAAAAAAACTAATTGAGAAGCTGAAACAAAGAAACCACGGAACAGAGCTGGAGATTCCTTAAGCTTGTGGGACTCCTCAAGCTTGTGGGGGAAGTCAAAGCTCTTACTGGCCTAAAAACGGACTGAAAAATAAATTAAAAATAGAAAAGGTCAGATTTAACTAGTATTGAAACAAATTTTTATTTTTTGAATTAAAATTTAATAAAGATCGATTTAGATTTAGTTTGTGAAACGATCGATCCTATCCTTTTTATCACCCTTGCTCTTACGTGGTAAACCTTCAAAATCGGTGCGCTGCACGCGAGCTACTGTTTAGACGGCATCATATGATTCATTTTGCACAGATTTTCGCTCAGAAAAACATCCCATTATTGATGTGACATATAGTTAGTGCATGTGGCAGGTTCTCCTGAACCCAGCCTCTTTATGCCGAGTATCTATTTTTGACACCCGTTTCCAGAGTTGGGTTGGCACTCGGCACTATCATGGTTTGGTTGGCACTTTTAACTGTCCAAGGGCGTGTCCTGTATGTACGCGGAATTGCGGATGACATTAATTCTTCACCCTTTTAACTTTGGTACTCCGAGTAAGTACTGATGTCATCATTGTTTAAGAACTTCTTCTATTTTTAAATTAATTTTGATTATTTATTTTACTAAAAAAAATTAGTTAAAATATGTAAAATTTAAAATTGTAATTCAAATACTCTAATAATAAATCAACATTATAATAAAATATATAATATTTATAAAAAAATTTAAATAAATTGAATAATTAAATTAATTTTAAAAGTCTACGGTAACATTAATTTAAAAACAAAAGAAATACCCTGTAATTGAACTTCGAACGAGGAACGTTTCCGCAGACCGCGGCATGAGCAAGAAAAGATTATGATTCGCACGTCGCTTTGTCCGCAAACAACTGCTGTCCTCTTATTAATCTGAGAGAGAACTGAGTGATTGGAGCTACTTGCGGCTCTTTTTACAAACGGTTGATCCAGCCTTCGTTTTGCTAATATTTATAGAAGTAGCAATGTCACATGTGGCGTCTTGATCATGGGGCCGGCCTCGTAATCGCCGGGTGAACCCCGTGCATGGGCGGCGTTCGAGCAGCGTCCGCGTCGTTTGTCGCTATCGCGTTGTCAGACCTCTATCTCCACCTAAACCGCTTTGTTTTGACAGGACAGGCCGCCTTGTCCGGTCTCCCACTACCAACAATCATGGCGCCACACCTCCACACAACAAATATCATACTGTAGCCACTAACTCCACTCGCTAATTGCTAAACTCCCGGCCTAGACTTATTCTCCAACTTATTTAAAATATTTTAAAAATATCACTTATTTTTATGATTAATTTTTAAAAAAGATATTTCAAATATGACTAATTTATTTTTATATTTATAAAAAAATTGAATAAGATAAATAGTCACACATGATACTTAAAAAATAAAAAGTGCTTAGAATTTAATGACGAATAGTCACATGTGATAACTAAAAGTCAAAAGTGTCTAAAATTTAAAAACAAATAGTCACACATGATACTTAAAAGTTAAAAATCTCTAGTAGAATTTAAGGACGGAGAAGTACTTATACCATGCTACATACATTCTCTTCTTTTAATTCATATACTACGTGTCTATTTCAATTGCTCTGCGTGAACTCACGTAGCACGGAATGGGTCGTCTCTACCGTCGTTACCTCACAAAACAACAAAACGAGCTGAGTTTGTGTGCCGTGGTGGCGCGTGGCCGTTGGAACACGCATACGGGTGGCGTTGCAACTTGCAAGTGTGGAGTTGTTTGCCTGTGACGATATAGTCCCTGTATTGCTAGGTAAGTGTGGGGTTATTTGCCTAGGTCGATATAGTCCATGCATTGCTGATAAAAAAATACTTCATTTTAAAATAGTGTTCAACAAGTTTTTTCAGCAAAAGACTGTTTGACAAGATGAGAATGAACTAAAAGAAGAGTAACGCTAAAAAATATGGCTCAAAGTCATTTTCAGTATTGACATTCCAATGTTATCTTACAAATAAGTCTATTATTATGAGATATTGTTTTCATATATATAACAAACATCAATGTTTTTCTGTCGCAAAACAATAACAATATATTTTTTGTATATCAGACAGCTTCCTATGGGTCACGTCCACCATGCTCCTGCAGGTATTGATGTCTAAAAAGTTTCCTTTAGAATGCAGAAACTTCACAGAAATCAATTCAATTTTACAAAAAAGCACATGATTCAAAAAAAAATTTCCCTGCAATACAAAGGAGGCCTAAGGTTCCATTTAAAATGCAGGAATTCATAGGAATCACACAAAGATTTAATGGAAATCAGTTGAATTTCATAGAAAAACACAGAAAACAAAAATTTTGTTCTAAACTATTAACACACATATATTTAAGAACATACAAGCATAATTTAACATCACAAATTAACCCAATAAGATCTCCTTTGAAATACAAGAGAATACATAGAAATTGTTTGAAAATTTTACAAAAAATAGTTCAATTTTGTAGAAAAAATACATGATTCAGAACAGCAAAAGAAGCCTTATGGGACATAAAAAAGGACGCACCTATTTCAGTTGACTACTCCCATGTAACTGAATCTTCGTTCAGAAAAATATATTCGGAGAGAAAAAAAAAAGATTCTCGGATATTCTGCACGTCTACTCCAGGTAGTGAAAACATTCTCGTCGCAGAATCTTTATATTGTCAGATAATCTGTCACGTAAACTGGTCGTATCCATGCTCTACGCTAAGTCAAACAACGAGGCAGTTAATTAAGTTATCAGTTCGTAATCAGTTGCAGACACGTCGTATCAAAGATGCCACGTAATTTATAATTTATTTCCGTTGATCTCACCAGCTGTCAGAGAACCAATCTATAGTTGACAGACACATTGCAAACTACGAAAGCGCGTACTAGAACATGTTGAAAAGATCAGCTTAGAACATGTTGAAAAGATCAGCTACGTAGAGTACAATCTCGCACCTGGTCCAAGAATGTTCTACTGATGTACTAGTATTAATCTTCCTTTTTCTTTCACAACCTAAAACTTTCTCTATTTATGAAGTAGTATGATGCTTTTTTTTTCTAAAGAAAACACGCAGTTCTGTCACCCATTAACGAACTCTATTTTCTTCTGCGCATGTACCACTACTTCTTTTCAAACTGAAAATTAAAAGTGAACATAATGTGGTAAAATGTCATGCACCAATGTGCGATGTACTTACGTTCTAAACTATAAACATTTCTAGATTTAGATAAATATAAATCATATAAGCTCACACTGGTTTTTTTTTTCTCAGTACTATTACTACTGCCGTTCTAAAATATGAATATTTTTAAGTTTAATCAAAGTCAAACTATTATTACTTTGACAATTAATATTATAAAATTAATAATATGTTATCATATAAAAATTATATTTTTTAGATTCACCATCGAATAAGCTTTCATAAAAAATATATTTTTATATTGTAAATTTTATAATTTTTTAAATATTATTAGTAAAATTTAAAAGAGTTTGACTTTATTCAAACTTAAAAATACTTATATTTTAAAACAGAGGTAGTATTAGTTTGAGTGAGTTGAAAACTAGTTTCCACACATTCTAACCATTTCTTTTAGAAGAGGCAACGGTCAATTCCTAATACAGGCGAACCAGGAGGGGCCCCTGCACAAAACTACATGCGTATTTCAGGCCGTGTTTGTTACCGCCGCTGCCCAGGGATTCTGCTCGGAGAATCGATTCTAAAAATAAACAAGTGAGCGATTTTGCCTCAATTTCATGATCTTTTCTCGCCGCTTTCGTCGACTGGGGGAATATAGTGAAAACAAACACGGTCTCAATTGCTCTGTGTGAACCCACGTAGCACGAAATGTGTCGTCTCTACCGTCTTTTCCTCACAAAACAACAAAACGAGCTGAGGTCGTGGTGCCGTGGTGGCCGTTGGAACTTGGAACGCGCATACGGCTGGTGTCGCAAGGCAAGTGTGGGGTTGCTTGCCGACGCTTAGAGCATCTCCAGCCGACGCTTTAAAAATGCCTCGTAATTTAAAATCTGAGAATATAAAGCATATAAATACTTCAGCAGATACTTTAAAACATTCTCGTGCTGTAAAAAATTTTAGAGATCTTGTAAATTTCAGCAGTTGTGCTTTATTTTTGGAGCACCAGCCCTGGTACTGTATCGCGTACTGTATACCGGTTGCCCCATGGCGTGAAAGCTTTTTGCCCTTCCCGCACGAGTTCCAGCTCCATCGACGCATCGTTGCAGCCGGCGGCACGCGCGGTGTGGCGTTCGGCGCCCTGCTTCCGCCGCCCGACCCAGCACCTCACGGCAGCTGCAGCCCCGACCGACGACAGCGTCCACGGCGACATAACGGCTGCCCGACCCAGCACCTCACGGCCACCATGCGCGGCTCCTCCAAAGAAGAGAAATACGAAGCCCTCGGTGACTCAGCAGCCACCTGCATCTGTCAGGAGAAGGCCAGCAGCTTCATCCGTCCACAGCTCGGCCCATGATTCAACAATGGTGGACGCCCACGACATGGTCGGTGAAATGCCTGAGAGGTGAAGGTTTCAGTTAAACTTTTTTCTTTGTCTGAATTGTCATTTCTTTTTGTTTTTATCATTGTGATGAAGTCATTACCGAGAGTTCTTTTGATTGAATATACACTTTTTTATTATAGCTTGAACTCGTTCTTGAACTTAAATATGCTTTTTTATTGTAGTCATTGTGATGAAGTCATTATGAGTATTTTGACTGAATATACGCTTTAAAATGTGGTTGGTAGTGTATGTTTGAAACATGAAAATTTGAATGTTTATGACTGAACATGTAGAGTCTATAAAAAAAAGACAAGAGAATTAGATGAAAATCAATTATAAAACATCAGATTTACAGCACCTGCTGCTGCATGACACATTGGATCTTTAAAATGAAGGTTTACAGGATCTTTATAATTGATTTTAAAGGATCACTTTTAGAGCACCTATTGGGATACTCGAACATGTTGAAAAGATCAGCTACGTACTCGTACAATCTTGCACCTGGTCCAAGAATGTTCTATTGTCGTTTTTGACTTTTTAAAACCGACGTTATTAA
>BCLH01002780.1:7383-41582 GCA_001602315.1 Zoysia pacifica
AGAGAATTCTTAATTCAATTATTAGCATTTAATTTGAATAAGACAAGAAAGGTACTGTCAAAAAATATTTCATCTTATCTTTCCTGTATCGATACAACAAAGCAAATTTTTTGATGAATTGCATGAATAATTTTTATTGTTGAATTATTCGTTTATCTTACCTGTATTGTAATTGAATTTATGTCACATTATATTTTTTTTTTGTCGAAAGAAGTAAATATTATATTGTCTTTCTGTATCGAATGTTAATTGCATTGTTTTGCTCTGCCTGTGATGTAGCACGGGCATCGATTCTAGTATCTTTTTAAATTTTCAAACAATTTACTTTTAATTATTCAGTTTATTTAAAAAATTTATGAAAATATTATTTATCTTATTGTGAATTGATTTATTATTAGAAATACTTTAAACTTGATTTATTTATTTTTATATTTTCGTAAATTTTTTAATAACACAAATAGTTAAAATGTTGATTTTAAAACGTTAACGAAGGGAGTAGATCAGACGGCCGCAGAGCCGCCACACGTCCTGGGCTCGCAAGAACGGCTCACGAAACCGCGTGGACCGACTCCTTCCACCTCCGATCACGAGCATGACCAAGCCGCCGCGACTCGCATAACACACAACGTAACTCCTGCGACCGTGCCCACCATCCCCGACGGGCGCCGGTCGAGTCAACCGCTCGGCACGCGGCTGCTGGCAGCGCAACGCGAAAAACACAGCGACTGCGCTCCATTCCCAACCCGAAATCCAGCGAAAAGCTCCAGCGGAAATGCCGCCTCCGCTCCGTCACCCCGTTCCCCTCCTCCTTGCCGCTGCCGTCCTCCTCCCGCTCGCCGCGGCGGCGGATTTCCGCGGCTTCTCGTACCTCCTCAACTGTGGCGCGTCGAACGCCACCACCAACCGCCGCGGCCTGCGCTGGGACCCCGACGGCCCCTACGTCTCGGCGGGCGCCCCGCGCGCGCTCGACCTCCCGCTATCCGGCGGCGGGGGTGGCCTCCTCGACCCCACGCTCGCCACGCTCCGCGCCTTCCCGTACCGCCCCGGGGCCAAGTTCTGCTACGCGCTCCCCGTCGACCCCAACCGCCGCTACCTGCTCCGCCCGACCTTCTTCCACGGCGCGCCGTCTCCGTCCGCGCCGCAGCCGCCCGTCTTCGACCTGATCGTGGATGGCACGTTCTGGACCGCCGTCAACACCACCGACGACGTGCTGGCCGGCGCCGCATCGTCGTTCGAGGGGGTGTTCCCTGCTCGGGGAAGGAACATGAGCTTCTGCCTCGGGGTGAACAAGGGATACTCCGAGGACGGCCCGTTCATTTCCGCACTGCAGGTGATCCAGCTCGATGATACGGTTTACAACGCCACGGATTTTAGGACCAGCGCCATGGGGCTCATCGCGCGGACTAAGTTTGGCTCCACTGGTGACGTGGAGAGGTAAGTGGCTTGCTTTGCTTTAATCAGCGGTAGCTTCCCTTTTTTGCTTAGATCATGTCAGATCGGGATCCCTTTGGTTTGTGACAATTTAGCTCTAGATTTAATGCTTGATGTACTCAATGGATACAACCATGTAGGCGTAGCATACTATAGAATTGTCAGGTCTTTATTCACAAGAGTGAGAATTTTAGACTTTAGTAACACTATACCATTTGGGTGTGTTTCTATTGCTGATAAACACCTTTGCCGCTTCGTGCTCCCTAGCAAGTTATATGTATCTATTATGCTACATGTTGAGTTTCCTATTCCTTGATCCTGTGATATAAGGCATGTTATTTTATTTAAGGGGTTGTTTGGTTTGTGGCCACAGCCAACCACACCGCTACCACAGCAACTCCAAAGGTTGGTGGAGAAAAAGACGTCAAAGCTGTGGCGAAAAATGAACTAGAAACATTGTGGCAGCCTCAATTTTTTACAGACCAAACAGCACCAAAGATTTGATGTGACTAACAAAGGTTTGACATGGCTAGTTGTAGCATGCAACAAAACATGCCCTAAGTACCAGAAATGGGGTTTCTCTGCAATTCTACATTTAAAAGTTCTCACAAAACTTAGGCCCTATTTGGGTGTTATAGGTTTTCAATACCAAAGTATTAAGAAACTACGGTTTTAGAAGCCAATGTCAAGCAAAACCATGGTTTAGAAAAAAGAGGTCATGAGTGAAGTTTTCAAAACTGCAAAATGACTACACTTTTTCCAATACCATACTTTTCAAAACTACAAAATTTGTTGCATCCAAACACCTCCTTACCTTCTGAAACCAAAGTTTTTGGCAAAACATAGTATTCTTTGAAAACTCCAAAAATACTTTGCTTCAAAACAGGGCCTTAAATACTCCAGCTTTTAGCCTGATCCCAAAAACAAAACCTGGGTTTTAGCCTTCCTAATTGAGTTTAATGTGGAACTCAACAAAATCATCAGGTATGCATCAATGGGTTGGGTTTGCCCTTGAATGCAGCTACTTTTACTTGATTTACTCTAAATGCAAAGGCATACAGTGTGGATTAATAGGCTTTATCCTTGGATAATTAGCATGTCATGTGAGCTAGGTTTCATTCATGGATAATTAGCATGTCACCTAAGCTAGGTCTCATTCACTTATTTACATTGTTAATAGTGGAACTTTTATTGTTTCACCTTTTAAGCGCGATGGTGTGTATTGCTGCTTCACCAGTAGAGCATGTAGGGGGATGGCCCAGAATGTCAAGAGATCCAATATCAAACTAGTTGAAGTCGCTACACAGGACTAATTTTTGAACTCTTAAATGACCCACCAACAGTACACTGATTTTTTGAGAAATTTGTTTTCTTATCTTAAGCTTCCTTTTTGTTCTATATGTCAGATCGGGATCCTCTGATCCACTAGAATTTGATTCTAGATTTAATGGCTGCTATGCTGACTGGATCAAAGCATTTATAATACTGTGTAATTGTTATTCTGTAGTCGACAGAACTGGAATTTTCATCACAGCTGGCACCATCTGGGTTTATATAACACACAAACACCCTCTCATTCCACTAGCAAGTTGTATAAAGTGGCATGTTCAGTTTCCTGTCCTTTGTTCTTGTGATAGCAATGTAAGACATGCTATCCCGTTTAAGTATGGAAAAGGGTTTTTTCCTGCATTAAGAAAATGCTAAAACACCTAAAATATCCAGTTTTTAGCGTGATCTCAGAAAAACTCCAGGTTTATCTTTCCCTAATTGAGTTGGATGTAGAACATGGATTGACAAAATCCATATTATTTAAGGGCCTACTATGTTGGTTATCTAGTAGGTTTTATCCTTGGGTAGTTAGCATGTTGCTTGAATAAGATTTCCTACACCACTCATATTTACTTTGTTAATAGTGCAAGTTTATATGTTTTACCTTTTGGGCTATGGTTATGGTGAGTATAGCGTATGGGGGGGATGGCCAAGAATATCAAGAGATCCTACATCAAACTAATTGAAGTTGCTGCACAAATATTGTGAGAACCTTGTTTGATGTAAGGGGAGAATGTAGTTGCCAACAGTAGCACTCTTGGCTCACTTAGTCAAGAATTAACATGTACAAACCACAATATTAATATTGATTTCTTACTCAATTTCTTTGTCTCCATTATTAGGTACCCTGATGACAGTTTCGATCGCTATTGGGAGCCACTCCCAGACAGCAAACATTCAGTTAGTAGTACCCACAATGTTACATCAGCTGATTTCTGGAATCTTCCCCCTCCTGACGTGTTTAGAACAGCTTTCGTTGCTGAACAAGATGCACCACTGGTGTTGCAGTGGCCTCCAATGCCACTCCAGAATGATAGCTATTATGTTGCCCTTTACTTTGCTGATACGTTACCTGAGAATTCGAGGACCTTTGACGTATACATAAATGATTACCTCTTTCAAAAAGATCTAAATGTTACGTCATCTGGTCTTTCTGTCTTTGCAACACAATGGATTCTCTCGGGATTGACCAGAGTGATATTGACTTCTGCTTCACCTTCTGTGCTTCCCCCACTTATCAATGCTGGCGAGGTCTTTGGACTTTTTCCTCTGGGAAGATTGACACACACTCGGGATGGTATATGTTGCTACATTTATTTCCCTCATATTACTTTTTATTAAAGAGTCAAGGCCAATGTGTATGATGCATATTAAGCACAAAATACCTGCCATGTTACTAATCTGGTCACTCTTGTGTGGTCGCCACATTATTGCTATTTCTATGCTTATTGCAGCGTATCATTAAAGAACATGATTCAGTAAAATTGTTAATGAATAAAATAATCATATATGTCAACATCATTATTGATGTGATGCTTCCAATTGTAAAGCATTAGTAGTACTGTGCACCATTTTTAGTGAGTAATGAGGCATTCTAACAAAGCGAAACATGCTTGATACATTCCCATCCATTATATGAAAGGGCTTATTAATTAATTCAAGAATTCCTTCACAGCACTTGCCCTAGAGAGTATAAAGAAAAACCTTAAAAATGTACCCGAAGATTGGAATGGAGATCCATGTATGCCTTCTGGATATTCTTGGACTGGAGTTACATGTGATGACCAAGGACCGAGGATACGTGTCATTTCATTGTAAGTTGAACTGATTCTGCTTCCAACAATGCAATATGCTTTCACCCTTTGCAATGGCGGCTCATTTTATTCATTTGTAACAGGAATTTTTCTAGTATGGGCCTCTCTGGATCTATTTCACCTGATATTGCAAAGCTGACTGCCTTGACTGATATGTATGCTTTTCTTATAAAATTCAAAAATTGATTATTGCAACAAAATAACACTGTTTTCTTAGGAAAACAAAGTGACACTGTTATCATGAAACAGATCTTTTGCAAACAACAGCATTTCTGGACCTATTCCAAATCTTAGCAATCTTAGCAGGCTCCAACGATTGTAAGCTGATCCTTAGCTATTTAATATTAATTGGTTAAATTTGTATGTGTATCGTTACTTGGTGGAAATCTTGTAGGCACCTGCAAGACAACAATTTATTTGGATCAGTACGTCAATCATTAGGGACGGTAACGGCACTGCGTGAACTGTGAGTTTATTTTTCTCACTTGTGCTTTTTTTTGTTTTTTAACAATTCAGAATGTGCCTGCAATAGCTGTGTTGTCTAAACATTTAATCATAATGCATTGGTGGCCCTTGCCTTTAACCTATTTTGATACATTAGCATGTGCTTCATGCTTGAATAACTCGAAACATCTGCTGTGTGCTTGAAGAACTCTAAATGTAAACCTGTTAGAAGTCTTGGGAGCTGGTAATACGTGATGCAGGTGGAAAACATATGATGAAACTTCAATAGATGTAGATGTGGAACCTAGAATATAGAGGATCCCATAAGAGTGCTCCCTTTCCGATACCAGTTTACTTTTTTTTTTAACACACAGGAGAGCTGCGTATCGTTGCATTAAGAAGAAGAAACAACACATAGCTCAGAGTCCACAAGACCACAATAACTCACTTTACAAACACACCCGCTCTAACCAAAACAAGCGACCTAAACCCAACACCCAACACTCGAGTCCCCGGGGAGTGGTGCTGTGAGGAAGGACAATCCTCGGGCACCAGCCATCCCCCAGAAACTGCACTCTTCCCCTGCACTGATCAGCACCTCTGCCATGCTAGGGTTGACTCCATCAAACACACATCTATTCCGGTGTTTCCATAAAGTCCAAGCTCCTAAACGAATCAGGGAGTTAAGCCCTTGCCGAGCTAGCCTATTGATTTTTCTGCTGACTGAAGCCCACCACTCCAGAAAAAAGGCATCCGACTGCTGTGGGCAGAGGGCTTGAAAGCCAACCTGATTGAACAAATAAAACCAAAACTGACGGGCGAACACACGACACAAGCAGGTGATTAATAGTCTCCTCCTGATCACACAAGGGGCATTTTTCAGGATGATCCAGCCGTCGTTTTGATAAGCGGTCCGCCGTCAAGCACCTATTATGTGCCACTAACCACAGGAAGAACCGACATTTTGGAGGGGCCTAAGATTTCCAAATTCTCTCCCAGTGTTCAAAGTGAGTAGCGCCCATAAAGAGATATTCGTAGGCTGATTTTGTAGAGAACTGCCCACTGTTGGAAAATCTCCAAAGGTGCACATCTTCTACTTGAGGTCATAGCTCAAAATTTATGAGCAAATCCCAAAGTTGCGAGAACTCCAGGATAATCCCTACTGTGAGGCCCCCCTGAATGTCTGAAATCCAAGCTCTATCTGTCAAAGCTTGCTGCACTGTTTGAACATTAGCTCTTCTCTTCGAAACTGAGGCAGCTAGGCGAGGGGGCAACATCTTCTATCTTCTTCCCATGCAGCCATCTATCCTTCCAGGATAGGGTGCTCGACCCATTCTCAACTTCTGAGCTAAGAGCCATGAAAAAGAAAGCTTGAACCTGAGAGCTGAATAATATCCAAAACAGCCCTGATGTCCGCCGCACCCGGGCGCAGAAACAAAACCACATCGTCAGCGTACATGGACACCCGATGATGAAGTGCCTGATTAGCAAGTGGACTTAAGAGCCCCTCTTCCGAAGCTTTGATGATCAAGCAAGACAGAACATCCATTACTAGAATAAAGAGCATAGGTGAAAGCGGGTCACCTTGCCGTAGGCCGCGACGATGCGTGATATGCTGCCCAGGAATTCCATTCAACAACACTTGAGTGGAGGAAGAGGAAAGGAGCGCGCTGATGATATCTCTTCAAATCTGTCCAAACCCCAATTTACGCATAGCTTGAAGCAAAAAGGGCCATGAGACTGAATCAAAAGCTTTAGAAATATCCAGTTTCAGGAGCAGACGAGGTAACTTTCTTTGATGCAAAAATCTGGCAGTTTATTGCACAAGCAAGAAGTTGTCCTGAATGAACCTGCCTTCGATGAAAGCGCTTTGATTGGGGGACACCATGTGCTGCAGTCGCCCTGCTAATCTATTAGCAAGCACCTTGGTAATGAGCTTGGCAAAGCTATGTACGAGACTGATAGGTTGAAAGTCTTTGGCCTGATCAGCTCCATCCTTTTTCGGCAAAAGGATGATGTATGCACTGTTGAGCATAGAGAAATTCCAGAACTTTCTGCTCCACACCGCTAAAATGGCAGCCATGATATCTTGCTTGATTATAGACCAACATGCCTTGTAGAAGTGACCTGTAAGCCCATCGGGGTTAGGTGCTTTGTCCGCTGGCATTTGCTTTACTGTAGACCAAACTTTCTCCTCTATGATAGCAAATCTAGGTCAGACAGATCGTGAGTAGTCATCTGCAACTCATCTAGGTTGATGGAAAACTGTCTATCCGAGCTAAACCCGAGCAAGCTGCTATAAAACTCATCAACAATCTCTGCTTTCTCCTCATGGCGAGTGCAAACTTGATCTCCTGAAATCAGTTTCCCAATAAAATTCTCTCTTCCTGTGGCAAGCATGGAGGTGAAAGAGCTTAGTGTTAGCGTCTCACTCACGAAGCCATCCTATCCTTGATCTCAGCCGGCTCTACACAAACTTTGTTAAGAGTTTACTAAGAAGTTAGGATAGGTAACTCAGAAAGATTAAAGAATAAAAATGTTTTTTTTTTCTTGTTGTAAACACTCCCACTCACATGCAGCTCCTTTTAGGGCGCAAATATGGAATATGAGTAGGTTGCAATTTATTTTTAATAAATCGCACCTGTCAGAATTCGAACTTGAGACCTTTGGCTTTAATACTGTATTGAGTTGCATGCACCAACCAGTTGCACCCAAAAGCTTAACACCCTTCCTTTGGGGTACACAACCAATAGATCAAGTTGTTGCAACATGGCAGGAATGCATAATGCACCTTATTTGTGCTCAGGAGATCCATGGACATGTTTTTCCATTAACTTTTAGGAATGTGCAGGTGCCATCTGCCAGCTGTATAAATATCTAATGTTTTTCTTCATTTCCCAGTTTTTTGCAGAACAACCAGTTTTTTGGTACTGTACCACAGAATTTACTGGATAAGCAAGGACTGACTTACAAGTAAGTTCCATTTTACCCAGAAATCCTAGTGATCTGGCTCAATTGTGTGTGCTTACCGAATTTTTCTTGATTATATTTCTTTCCATTTGCAGGTTTCTGCCAGGGAACCATTTCTTTCCGAAACCACCGGGCTGATTATCAAACATATTTTTTTTGAACTACTGTAATTACTGGACAGCATTCAAAGATAGCAGGGCAGGTTTCCTTCTTTTTGAGGTGTTTGTAGGATGATTTTGTAACCATTCTGTTCATAAAAGCTATACCAAGTAATTCGACACCAGTCAAAGAAGTTGGCAACCAGAGGTGGATGATACATGAACTGATGGTAGTGAAGCCTACACCCTATCTCTTCAGTGCTGGGATGTTGTCACTGGAGGAGTGAAAGTGTTTACATTTGGTTGAGGGTCTGTACATTGCAAATTAGAATTGGAGGATGCTTGTGAAAACTTCTACTACCATGGCTGACCCTGTACATAACTTTACTACTTTTAATTGAAACAGTGTACAATTCTTCAATGTTTGGTCCTTCGAAATTTTGTGTCTAAGCTGAAATTTCCCCGCCATTCCGGAGCTTCTATTGTTGTTTCGCGTCTTCTTTGCCCTGTGCCGCGCGAACTGCCTTCAGACCGACCTGGGTGTCCACTGACGTGCCGCATCTTTGTGGTCATCCATCGTATCGGTATGACCTCTGTGCTTTTTCTAAAACCAAAGTTTTCTACAAAATTATACTTTCTGTTATAAATTATAAGTCCTTCTAGAGTTCACCTGTTTTTTTTAAATTATAAGTCGTTCTCAATTTTTGATACATTTTATTTTTTTCTATATTTTTCTATCTATCACACATTTTCAGTCTCTTTAATTTTCGTACTTTTAACTGTCTGAGTATTATACTTTTACATTTATCACAGAAGATACTCTCTCCGTAAAAAGACACGTGACTTTAACATTTAAATTTTATTCCACAATAATGATGTTCTTGTTTTCCAATACAACTACTCTCAATCTTTCACCTCTCTAGTTTCTACTTATTTTTCTGCGCTCTCTCTATTTTTTCATCTTTTCTTAATCTCTGTGCTCCAGTCCTAAAATGATATGTATAAAAATACAAAAATTATACTGTTAAAACTAATCTAATTTTAGAAAATATTGACCAAATTTAGATGACATAGAATATAAACTTAAAAAAATTACGCAGAGGGAGTACTCCCTCCATCTTAAAAAAAATAATGTTTTTGATTTTTTAAAATTGTCGTTTGACTATTTGTTTTATTTAAAAATTTTAAAAAATATAAAAATAAATAAGTCAAATTTAAAGTACTTCTAATAATAAATCATTTCATAATAAAATAAATATTTTTTTTCACAAAATTGATAATTGAAGGAGTACATAAATAAGGAGGAGCAAAATAGAAATAGAGTATTAGGAAGACAGATATGTGTCTCAAAAGAAGTAACAATGCTTTATAATTTATGTAAAATAAAGTAGTTTATGATGACTTATATATGATAATAAACTAATTATTTTTCGAAAACATTTCTAACATTGATACTCCTATATCGAAAGTTCGAAACGCCACCAAAGGGAAATCCGAAAGGCAAAACGCCGACCTACGGTCGGAACACAAGGCACGCAACGAATCCGATCCCGACCATTTTTTTGGGGAATAATCGCCCCGGCTGATTAATCCTCCGCCCAAACCCGTTCCATGCCGGGCGCGGCATGCTCCGGCCATTCCCCTGCCACCACCGCTCCTACACCGCCGCGGCAGCCGCGGCCATGCGACCTACATTGTCCTCCTCCCGGTCCTCGACCGGGGTCCACAGTGTGCCCGCCGCGCCGTCCTCGTCTCCGTCAGGGGCCTCCTCCTCCTCCCCGTGCAGACACACTCCGTCGTCCGCGGCGCTCGATCTCCTCATCCTGCTGCTCGTGCTCTTCTCACTCGCCTTCCTGCTCACCTCCTCGCTCGCACCCTTCGCCCGCGCGCTCGCGCCGCTGCTCTACACCCCGCCCGCCGCGGCCGCGCTACCCTACCTCCCCGCCGCCGCCGTGATCGCTGGCGCCGCGTTCCTTTCATGTCGGAGGTTCCCGCGCCGCAGGTGCCGCAACCCGCGTTGCAGGGGCCTGCGGAAGGCGCTCGAATTCGACGTCCAGCTGCAGACCGAGGAAGCCGTGCGCTCGAAGGCCGGGAGCACAATCGGGGGCGCCGACGCGGCCATGTGGCGCGAGATCGAGGCGCTGCCGTGGAAGGGCAGACGGGCCGGGAATAACCCGGACTACGAGTGCCTCCGCGCCGCACTCCGCCGGATGGCTCCGCCCAACGGCCGCGCCGTGCTGCTCTTTCGCAATCGCTGTGGCTGCCCTGTTGCTAAGCTCGAGGGTTGGGGCGCCCCCAAGGGCAAGCGTTGCAGCAAGAAGTAAGGCCCGTTGACCTCGTTTCTTTTCGTCCTTAATCCCACGCGATAATTCTGTTGAATCGACTGAACGTAGTTGCATCGTCTTAGACGTAAGGTAGCCATGTAATTTCTATTGCTTGATGTGTTTTTTTGTGTTGCAGTTTTGATATAATACATTGTCCTTTTAATCTGTTTGTGTGTGTAAATAGGCACCTATTTGAGCTGTTAATTGGTTTCTGCCTTTGCAAATTGCTAGTACTGTGTGATCTAGTTCTGTGTTATTCAGGAATCATGTTTGGGGGCCCTATCCTGTTATTAGTTTGGCTAGCCTTGTTTTGTAGAATTTTGAATTCAGTCAACTTCAGTTCCTGAAGGCAGTGCACTTCTGTTCATTCCTTGCTTTTCATGAGCTGCGGGTAGAGAGAGAAGGCAAGAAAGGAAGAAGAAGGCTAGGTCTCTCTTCCCGTGCTGTGGGCTGAGGCCCCCGGCACCGTTGTGGCATTTGGGAGCAAATCAAATATAGTGACCATTAATGAGAGTCAGGTTCAAACAATTCAAAGCAAATACACTATTGATGATAATATGTATTTGAGAAATATGATGATCAGCTGCGACGAATCTTCCACCCGATTCTGGGCGATCTCGGATCGACAAGCCGACGGTGTGGATTCTATATATGGGGATGGTTGGAACGCTTCAACTGCAGAGCCCTGAATGCGTCAGTGAGGTTCTCTCTATGAGAGAAAGAGAGGTTGCTAATCTTGGATCAGACGGTGTGTTGGTATTATTCACAAGGATAAGCGTTTCCAGCATCTGTTTGGTGATGATTAAGCTGCAATTGGTAATTGGGTTCTGTCAAAAATTCGACACCAGACCAAATGACACCAAAGGCGTCAAGTGACCGACCTATCTCGCATTTGGTAAATTAGCATAGTATTCATGCTGCCTTTATAGATAGCTGGGGATATACGTTGTTTCGAGCCACCGTAATTTTCTACCAATCAATTGTCTCAGGGAAGATTCTTATACTACCTGTTGAAAGAGGTTGCTATGTCTTGTTTAATATGATTTTTGGCAATATCTAATTTGGTCATTTTGATTGTTATTAGCTGATATTAAAAATAATATTAAAGTAGATGTTCTTAAAGCTGCTGAACTACTGTCCGTGAAAGTTCACATCTGAACTATAACATAGAAATGCAAGCTTATTTATGGGCAATGTGCCCTGATCAATCTGAAGATGCTACTCTAGCAGGATATTGGAGTCTGTGATTTACTTCAAAGTGCTGAGTTTTTCGGTTCAATTTACAGAAAAAAATCCATGATTCATGAAAGTAGCTTGAAATTTTGCGAACTTTTCTGGAGCAGGTATGTTCATGCCTGGGGGGCTCATCTTAGTTGCATAATTGGATACTGGTTGATCTGACTGCTGCACAGCATGGATGGATACCATCAATTGCTGGCTCTGGCCTTGAGATTTGATTGTCATGTCATCGAATTCAATTGTCTGATGGCACCCATGGATTGTGTCTGTAGAGACCTATTTGGATTGCAACAAAAGGTTGCCAATGTATGCCGAGCATATTATACTAACTTGTGCAAGTTGTAGTCAATGAAATTGGTACTGAAGCTTAGCTTGACCTAACTAATGTTATCTGAGTTATTGACACATGGGGGCTAGTTGGCAGAAAGTTTTGGCATGAGTAAAGCTGCGGTTATGAACCTAAAACTTGGTCCATATGGCTAAAGAAACTTGCAAGACTATCAGCAGCAAATCTATCATATTTTGCTTAGTGGCAGTTTTAGCTTATTCTTACTGCTGACGAGCAACATCAATAAAGCCTTTTAGAAGCAAACCATAAAACGAAAAAAAATATCTAGATTCAAAATAGGTAAAAAAAAATTTCTTTAGCTGAATAGGTAGAATAGGATTTCTGTATGCACATTTTTTTCCTTTTGCTTGGTCTAGAATGCATTCATAACTTTTCTTCATTCTTAAAATGTATGGCTGTTTCTGGTGTTGAAGCCAATAAAGAGATGAACCGTTTGTGATAGATAATGGGAAAGATGTGTATCTCGGAGCCATTTCAATGTTTTAAAACAACAAACAAAAGAGAGCACTGAAATTATCTCAGTATTCTCACACATACAGATACACTGACATTCCATTTACAGCTCTTAAATAGAGATGCATTCTTCTTTGTTGACTCATTATGATGGGGCTAATTCATTCAGTCAAAACCAAAACTATGGAGATCTTCAATTAGGTGGACTCAGTGCTTCCGGGGTCTTGAGTTGTTGGAATTGTATTAAGTACATTTGCTGATGCTTTTGTATTGACGTAGGCATAGATGAACAACTACTCCCTACACTTTTAAATTGTTGACGCAAATTAGTGCAAATTTGAACTAGTGGGCATCAACAATTTAAAACCGGAGGGATTATACCTTAGTTAACAATTTAGTGAATTTAATACTCGCACACTCCCCACCCAATTTCTAATATGTTCTGAAAGTTGCTTGTTTGCCCTCTCTTTGTGCTACCCGATGAAAACTTGAATAATTCTAAATGAAATTGGTCTGGCTATTTTCCCAGAAGTTAATGTCCCAATAAGAATACTTCTCTGTGCATATTTATTCTTGCCTTGCTTCTCAGATTGCTAGTTCATAGGTAGTCTGTCATTCCTTTCCCATGTTTCAGTTGTGCTATGATAGTTCATTATTTGTGTCGAAGTATAAGTGAATTGCCCACTTTTCTGCATTAGCTTAAGTTTTTTGGTGCAGTTGATTGGTGTATGCAACTCAATATGGTATCAGAGCCTGAGGTCTCGAGTTCGAACTTTGACGGGTGCGATTTATTAAAATAAACTGTAGCCTACTCGTATTTCACGTTTGCACCTTACAGAGGCTGTGTGAGAGGAAGTCTTGAAATATAAGTGAATTGTCTATTTTTCTCTATTAGCTTAAGCTTTTACATGCAGCTGGTTGGTGCATGCTGTTGGAGATATAATAGTCAAGGGTATTATTGTAATAGGTTAGTCTAGGTTTACTCTTCTTTAGCCTATATATATGTGCCTCTAAATCCTCTTTGTATCCATCTATTATCCATTCATCAATTATCAATACATCTATTTATATTGTTCCTAACATAGTATCAGAACAAGGTTAGTTTTTTTTTAAGGGTTCACCCTAGCTGCCGCGATGGCACTGTTCATCAGAGCACTGTTCATCAGCGCTACTGTTCACCATCGCGCACTGTTCGTCCAGAGAGGCATTGTTCCTCATCATCTCCACTTTCATCCAACCATCTTATTCATCGGCGATGTCGCCCTTCTGCCATGGGCGGCGCTTTCGATTGGATCTGCTCTTGTCTCGGTTATGCACTTCACCCACCGTCGTTACATGTTAATCTAAATCCGATCTATTTACCGCTGCATCCATACAAGTTAGCATCCACATCCAAATCGTTTTTTCTGTCTCTTGTATTCGTCTATGTCAAGAGAGTCCATATATTCTTGTTAGTCAGCCTTTTTTTTAATCATGTTAGTTATTTTATGGAGTCACTAACTCTTTCATCATCATGATGCGACTTTGTACTTTTGATCTTTTTCGTATTTTTGTTTCACTACATATCATGATCAATGGCTTTTTCTGTCGTCATCACCATCTTCTATTACTACTTGCCATCTGCAGTAGTGCATCATATCATCTTTTATTACTACTTGCTATCTACAGTAGTGCATTGTATCTTCTATCACTACTTGCCATTTGCGATAGTACATTATATCATCTTTCATCGCTACTTGCCATTTGCAGTAGTGTCTTTTAACATCTCTTTTCACTACATGCTATTTGTTGTAGTGTCATATATTATCTTTTCAGCTTGATTCGACGTATCATCAAGGCTCCACTTTATGACGACTTTGAAGAGTTTTGATTTTGGATGTAATTTTAGTTTGTCATAAGTCTTAGTTCTTCATGTAATCTCCTTCAAATGCAATGCTATTGCATACACCTTGCATTTGAGGGGGGTGTTAGAGAATATAGGTTAGTCTTGGGTTTACTCTTCCCTAGCCTCTATATATATGTGCACCAAAGTCTTCTTTGTACCCATCTATTATCCATTCATCTATTATGAATACATCCATCTATTATTCCTAACACATGCAACTCAATAATTTGATGGAATCATTTATTTTTTTTGATAATCATGTTTAGCACTTATTCATTGTTTTGTACTATAGAAAAACTATAACCAGTCGTTTCATTGTTTTGAATTACAATTTTTACAGGGGCACCCAGGGCTCATTCCAAGACAGAGGGTTGAGGTGATCGAAAGTCTTATGTCGCCGGTGGCAACACCATTGCATAGACTGCCATGTTGTTGAACATAATACTTCCAATGAAAGATATATTGATTACAAGTGGTTCTGCCATGACTATTGTTACACCGGGTTTGTTGATCCCCAAGAGATATACCTATACAATTCAAATATGTAATAACAAAGAACTGTTAAAGGACAATAAAACATGAACATCGGACATAGTGGCATGCTTCTTACATTTCCCTTTTTCATTTCTTTTCTCACGGAGAATGTAGCCCATGTGGGACGTTTTTTGTTTGTTTGTCCATAATAGAGCCCTGAGCAATATGCTTGATGTTAATTTTTTGTAAGATTGTAAAAATATTACCCTCTGCTTTTTTAATTATTATCGTTAGGACAATAATTTTAGTTTATATTTAACTAGAATTGTTTCTTAAACAACAATTTAAAGATAGAGGGAGTACAAATAATTTGATGCGGTGATGGATTAAGGGCAGGAATTATGAAGTTGGGGTCTACATGGCTTAACATTTTCTGCATTTTTGTAGGAGGTAAATTTCCTTTTTTCCAATTGGGCATAATCAAGATCGGAGGTGTGCTTAGTCACATTTTGGCACATGATGCCTTTATTTTTAAATGGATTATGTTAAGACAAGTGATTTGTCATAATTTGATACAAAAATCTTATGTTGTAATTAATCTGATAATGAATATATACTATATCATGAATTTGCATTTAAATTGGTATCAAACTTTACAGCGTGACAGCAAACTTATTCATCAATTTTTTGACGGCAGGCATATTTTGTCTGAAGATATTGAAGTTACGCGAAAAAAAATCATAGAATCACTAAGCCTCTTATGGAATGCAAATTCAAAAAAAAAAAGTTCATAACACAAAGAGCTTAATTTTGGTGTCCAAATTCTGGATCGGGCTAAATGTGGGTCCTACTCGACGGCCTCTTTTGGATCGCAGGATTTTTGCAAGAATATTATAGAAATTCATAGAAATCAGTTAAATTTCAAAGAAAAAACATAAAAAATATATAAAAAAAATCTTGCATTCTAAAGGAGACCTAAAGTCACTCACGAGCTACATTTGTAAACCTCGCTGCCTTATAGGGTGAGAGTGCAATCTGGATCTCGATTTAGGCCATGTTTGTAATACATGCTTTTTTCTCTTTCCTATATTTTTTAATGTTAAATTGAATTGATTTTTTAAGAGAAAGACACACAACAAAAAAATTGTAAATTGTACTTCTTTCGTCCCAATTTATAAGGGGCATTACCTCCTCTATTTTTATTAAATTATAGATTATTTTTATTTCTCAATTCAAATTTTTTCTATTTTTAATATTTCTTCATCTTTATCTCTCTCCTCTCTTTTATCAAGTGATCTAACCAAAATAGGATAGATGGAGTATCATACTTAGAGTTATAAACAGGTTTAGCGGGGCGAATTATTTTACAAACTAAATCAGTTATTATTAAATTTTAATTAATAAATAAACAAAAATTTAATTCGATGCCCTCTTCCATTTTCTTCTTCGGCCGTTTTCAGCCTTATTGTACTGCGGCTTATCACTGCGCGGCCGGCGAGCAAAATCCTCGGCGACCCAAAACCCTCTGCGTCTCCCTGATGGCTGCCGCGGCGCCTGCGCTGCCCAACTTCCTCCGGCTGCGGTCAGCCTCGCCCTTCGTCTCGTCCACTGACTCGCCTCGCCACGTCCGCGGCTCGCGGCGGCTCACTCCATCCCGCCTGAGCCTTCTCCGCCGCACAAGCCCCCTGCGCCCCATCTCAGGTTCGATTGGTGCTTGTGCATTTCGTTGCCCCTGCGCCCTATCTCATGTTTTGCTTGCGTGGGATGGGGCATCCCCCCTCGGTTGTAATTGATGACCGCCTCCGTTGGTGCAGCTGTGGAGAAGACCAAGGATGGTGCCGCCGCCGCCGATGGGGGCGAGCTGGAAGGGATGCCGCCGGAGTTCTATGACGAGGTACGTGCTGTCGCGGAGCGCGGTTCTGTGATGATTTTTTTTTTCGTTGTCAGTACTGGGGTCCGGGAGTCGGGAGACCACCGCACAGAAGATGAGCAAACTCATTAGTCCCATTTAATGGCAGCATTTTGGTACAAGCACATGCTATGTTCAACAAGGAAATGGAGCGTGGAATCTGTGCCAATATTAAAACTTCTTCTGAAGTAACATTAATGTTCTTTCCTTTCGTCAGTAGCTATATTGGCATCCATCCATCTTGGCTCTATCTACTGAAGAAAAGGAGGCACCGTGTTCTACCAATTGCTCCAACATTATTTCAAGAAAATTTACTCTGCATTATTATTGTGAAATAATTCCAATGTTTTACTTCCTGTAGCAACAAAGCTATATGCTACTTACGACTTCCACATGCAGGAGTGGCAAGCTCGTCAACGGGAGAGGACTAAGGAATGGCAGGCATATCGGCAAAAAGAGGAAGCTGAGGAGGATAGAAGAACAAATGAATACAGAGAGATTGGCATGCGTCTGAAATCATACCCACAGGAAGAAGTCCGTAAAGCGAGGATTTTAGTTTCGAGTTTAATAAGAGCCGGTGAAGATATTGAAGAGGTCAAGTACCATATCATGCATTGATAAAAAAAGTAAAACCATTTCAGCAATATGCTGTTGTTTTTCCCTCTCTCCTGATGATACTGCAGCTATCCCATGTAGCCAAGATAGTACTAGAACATAAAGCTATTTGTTTTTTTTACAAAAATCACTATTTCTAGAACAATTGTTGGTTGTCACCAAATTTTATCCAACTTTGCAATTTTTTTTTCACTATTTCTAGATATCAAATTTACCATCTGATTCACTAAAAGTTACTCCCAGCGTGGGCATCAAAGTTTTATTGTAATAATTGCTTATGCTAACACCAAAGGGGGTTAAAGGCACAACAAAAAGTCCTTCAAATATAGCACATGAAGGGTGTTTTGTGTTAATATTTCCTACAATCAAGTTTTACTACCTAGATGGCTGTATGTTTAAATGTATCATTTTCTAAAGCATTTCATTTTTAATTGATATGTCAAAACACTTGTGTGCAGGAAATTGAGAAGGCTGCTGAAAGAGGAGAGCTTACTGAGCTTGTTCTTATGGTCATTTGGAATCGACTCGACATAGCTCGTCGTGATGTATGTCTAATTCTGTTTCAGATTATGTGTCTTTCC
The DNA here is from genome assembly GCA_001602315.1 of Zoysia pacifica. Classification (NCBI taxonomy): domain Eukaryota; kingdom Viridiplantae; phylum Streptophyta; class Magnoliopsida; order Poales; family Poaceae; genus Zoysia; species Zoysia pacifica. The sequence goes on from BCLH01002780.1 coordinate 25,299, forward strand.
TATATATTTTTTGGATTGTATATTCTTATTTACAGATCAAGTTATTTTATTTGGATATGCGATGAGATTTTGAAATACGAATACCTACTGAGAGCTCCTATAATCCTTACTTCTCATATAGTTCTGTTCCTGCTAATCTTTTCTGAGTATGTTTTTTCTATTGTCACTCAGTTGTATATTTGTATATATTTTTTCAGTATCTCATGGCTGATGAATTTCTGAAATTTTACTGCTTATCCATTGAATTTTATATTTTCTCAGCATAGCAGACGCCCTTTTTACTTGTAATGGACTCTAATTTTTAGATGTTTGGAATGTTTCTTTATGTCCGCAGGAAGAAAGAGATGCCATCAGAAGCCTTGATCTCTTGTACAGAAGGGTAGAGGTAAGTGGCCGGGCTGCTGGTTCTGTTTCACATAACTAGACATATCCATGTAACCTAAACCTGTAAATCAATTACTACCTTTTTCTCACTGCCTCATTGGTCTGTGAATGCAGGCAGAGATTTTAAAGAGTGAAGCAACTCCTGCTATGAGACTACTCAATGAACTTCTTCATCTTCATGACGGAGGTGATGATGACAAATGGTTAAAGAAATGTAGAAAGCGAATGCTTGAAGTTTTTCCAAGAGAGGATCCATTCACTATGGTTGTTCCTGCTGGGTTCAACATGGAGAAAGTAAGTTCAGTACAAATAGTGCCCCAATTTCTTCATAAGTTTGCAGAGTGCCAGAATTTTTCAAGATGTGATCATGAAAATTTATGCATTCCTACCATCAGTTTAATAGAGTTCAGAGAAAAACCATAGGCCCTCACTACTAGTAAATAGCTGGATTCTATATTTATTGATCCTTTCATATCACCTTTTTCTATATTGCCTTTGGTTTTCCTATGCTACAGCACCTAAATATTATGTTTCAATATTATTTTCTTAATCTTTCAGCAAGAAGGGAGGATCGAGTTGCCGCCTGAAGATGATGATGTTCTTCTTAGAGTTGATTTCGTCAGGGAAGTCGATGAACTGCTCAAAGAGGTTCAAGCTGAACAAGAGCAGAATAAGCAACAAACTGGATATGACCCAGAATCTGTTGCAACCATGTTGAAGCAGCAAGAGAAGTTGCAGGTTATACGTCAAGTGGAATCTCTCCTGGAGTTGGCGGGGTCCCTGAAATGGTGAGAACTTCGGGGGGCATCAATGCACTGTTATTCTTAGACGGATGCGTTAGAAGCCATCGATTCCCCGTTAGTACTAACAATTATAGCTCCAAAATTCAGGCCAAAGTGATTTTTTTTGTTTGCTAGCTAGAGATCATTAACCTTTCTGTGTTGAGCCCTGCCATATGGTTCGGCAGAAATGTACATTTTTATGCGGAGTGATATATGAGGACGCATTTTTGTACTGTTAATACAATCATATACTCCTATGTATCCTTATATTCCGACACCAATTGCGTACTGTATTTAGCAAGCTTTTTTTTTGTTGGTCACGGGCAAGTCAAATGTTGTAAGCGTAATTACACACAACCAGCCATGCACTACAAACAGTAAACGCTCAAGCTGAGGAAATTGAAGGAGCGGCATGTGCAACACCAACTGGTAGCAAACATCACATACTGAAATAGTACACATTTTGTAATTACATGATGACCTTGAAGTACCACCAGTTTACGAAGTGCAAGGACATGGAAATAAAGATAGCTGTAAACCTTGCCTCGTGAATTATTGAAAGGCGTGAGAATCACATCAGGTCCATAAAAAGGCAGTGGAAGATGATAGGAGCAGCTTCCACGTATGCAATCGAGTTCCGGAAACTAGCGCTGAGGCCGAAGCTTGCCTTGTCAATGCAGGCGCAGATGCATGTGTACTGCTAGTTTTGTTGTTTGGTGATTCCATAAAATAATTATAATTAGAATCTCATAGGCTTTGGAGGCACCAGGAACATTTAGCATACGAGCGAGGCATATAGTACATGGTATTTTTTATTATTTGAGCTGAGGCAATTTCTACCTTAGCCTGTGCCAACACTGCCATCTACAGTTGAATAGTATGGTCCTCTCAAGCTGAGAGGGAGATTTAGAGTACTGTTGTGAAAGAGTTGAACAGTCCCATATGTTAGGGAGTCACTGTTCATCGGATAATGCACCAGGTGTGCTGCCTATGTATGACTATTTATTGTTACTACAGTGATGAATATGTTTCATTTGCAATGCATTAGACGGTTAAGAACATATCATAAATTTATGGTACTGTAGCCCCTATGAATTTTTCTCTCAAATTGAGTTGACCTGATCTATCGCTGGTCGCTAGTCTCAATCAAAGAGTCCATGTTCCTGTTTGGTTCCTGTAAATAATTTTTTTTCTTAAGATTGCCTCAAAGCCATCTGCATTGATTTACTGATTTCAATTGAACTGTAAATTTCCTCGGCAATTGAACGTGAAAAATTAATTTGGAATAATTTCAAAACATGAGAGGGAGCCGCACATTATATCATCAAACAAACGTAATGTCCTCAAGTCGCATGCAAATTACAGAAGCATTTGAAAGGTAAGTACATATGTGTCCGGAAGCAATTTTAGAGGTCGAGGAAGGTAATTTAAGGAGGAAACTTGAGTGAAGGAACAGCATATACATACACAACACAAGTCGTACCTCGAGTTGGCGCCACCTCGAGCTCGATCCTTGAATTATTGATCATCCGTTCAGGACTAATCGGAGTTAGTAAGTGTACTTTGAACTGAAACTGAGATGGCATAAATTTGCTAGAGCCACGTAGTACTGCACGCAATTGATGACAAAGTGATTCTTCTTGAGGACTAATGTGGGGTTCCTTGCCGCCAGATCGTCAGTCAATGTTTCAGATTGATTCATCAATCAGGAAAGCTATCCGCTCACCGCTATGACAGGTGAAATAATAAACCCTTCAGTTTTGGCAGTAAAGCAGCTTATATATATGCCCTGCTCCATCGGAGTTGCTCTAGGAGGCAGAGCGAGGACGATGTGACGTTAGAGCAAAGTAGGAGCTGAAAGAAAGTGAAAATGAGACCATATTTTGGAATGGGAGACACGGAGGAGTTGCATGTATTCTGTTTGAGATCACATGGCAAGGAGATAAGATGTTCATGGAATCAAGGAACAGAACGTGTGCTTTTTCTACCATTGTCAGCTGATCCGGCATTTCTTAGCACCAGACTATTGCATATCATTGCACCTTACTGTTCATCCCTCTAGTCGAAAGCCAACAACTATCTTGAATATAATCTCGGCCTGGCAGTCAAGTAAAAATTCCAGCTACTAGAGAGCGACCTAGTAGTGCTACCATAATAAAAGTTATGGTATACTAATTTCTAGTGTTGCAGAAACTACTGTCATTTGACTTTTATCAGCTCAGTGATTGACAATAACACAAAAGTAGAATTATAATTTCATCAGGCACAAAGCAGAGCAGAAGAACCACCGTGGTCTGCTCTTCACGTTTTGGTGAGCGCAAAGAACAATCCTTCGTGCAACCTGCTTCCTTGATCCTTGAAAACATTGCCTAGTTTAGGAGCGTACAGGAACTTTTGTAAGTCTGTTGCATGCCGTACATTTGGGTGGCTGTGTGCTGATCGTGATCATGAAATGCACCATAGTGATATCCAACGATCGAATCATCGCAATAATGAAGCGCTTTGGTTTTCATTAAAGGGCAGTGAAGGTGTAGCCATGCGAGTGAAAGGAACTCTGATGGGACAAAAATGGACAAGACTACTAAAACTACAACTGGAACATGTCCTCTCTCTGGGTATCCAGCTGTTATGTGAGAACCATCAGATAGATGTACATGCTCACTGGCCTGCCTGCCCCGGTTTAATGGTACCATTGTTCTAATGGCATTAATCTTATTGCATTCGGAAATGAAGTAACTGGGATATTTATTTTTCCTTAAAACTAAAAAATGCATGTTACACACGAAGCAGCTAGTTATATAGACCACAAACAAAACATTACTACTAGTAGCATTCATGAAAATATGGCACAATAGAACAGAGTAGGACATCTAGAAAAGAAACTGAAGAGGGCACGAGGGTAGGAGGCAATTGCGCAGCATTACACGTTCTCGGACTGTCAATGAAGCGTTGTTCGTCCTACAGCCGATGCGGCGTTGATCGTTGCAGCCGATAAGCATCTCACAAACAAAATTACTGCACCCTAATCGTATAAAATTCGATTTCTGGGTCACGAGTGAATGCTGCGAAGGTAACAATTTAAGCTCTGGTATAGGATTATCATTTGTGGTAGTACCATCAAATGCATCTAGTACTATGCATGATTCTTTCTAGTTTGGAGCTGGCGAAGAAGACAGTATCAAAATGACTGCAAATTTTGAATTCCAAGTTGCCTGATGACATATGTTGCTCAACAGAAGCGAGAAGTTAGTTGGTTCTGTGTCAAGAAAAATTTCTCAGGGTCCTTTTTTTAATCTATAGAAAGAAGACAATGTCATCGGACTCAAGGCAACATCTGAAGTTCAATTTGTTCAATTTAATTTAACGAACATATCTTCAGGAGCAGAGCAAAGAAAGCTATGGAGCTCAAGTAACTAAAAGGCAGTAAGAAACATAATGAACCATCCATGTCGAAAAATGAGGGATTTTATTATCAGCAACCTTCTCGTCTACAATAACCAAACGCTTCCACAAGCTGAGAAGATGGGGTATTTTTATTACGTCTAACATCTCATCTACATAAGATTGCAAGTTGCAACTTACTGGATCCAATGCCTTCTCAAAGTTGGTCTCCAGAGAGTTTTTAATTACATTTTGGAACCAAATGAGACTAGATAGTAACTCTGTTTGATATCAGAGACTAGGAAGTAATCCTCTTTGATTCAAATAAAACAAAGCTATGCGCTTTCACCTGGTAAGGAGATAATCCTGGTGCTTGGTGTATTTTAGAATCAGACTCGTTTGAAAAGAATCCTGGGAACGCCAGTGATGTATCAACCAAGCGTAACCACATAGATCCTTCTGCAAGAGCTGGTAAAGTAGCACTCAGGGATTCCTCGTTTGAGTTGAAACAGATATACAAATCACCTGTGACTGAATCTGGCACATTTTCATCAATCTCTGCAATTATGTGCATGCAAAGGAAGCTGCTAGAAGTATCCTCCCATAGCGGCTCAGATAGATCGCTCCCATACCAATGTATATTTTCCAGTTTTAGGAATTCTCTTCTCTGAAAGATGTCACCTCGTCGACTTCTGAGCTCGGTTAGAAATAAAATAAACCCGGTCACCTCATTAACAAAAGTGGTCTTCAGCGCTTTCCAGTTCAGAGGCCATCTATCCTTGTATGATGTTGACCCAACAGCAGAGTCTCCGCATTCATCACCCATATTCAGAACATGAATACCAAGAGAAACAAAAAGAATAAACAAGAAATTCCTTATCTGCCTTAGCCTTGTTTGAAGGACTGCATTGTTCTCTGATGGTCCTTCTTCGCCACAGTTCCAGCTGAACTCAGAGGCAAGATCATCTGTGCTGAAGCTCACTAGATCAACAATAGTAAGTCCAGAGTTCCTGGATACATAATTGAAACAAAATGCTGGGCCCCTGGATAAAAACAAGTCCCCGCTGCCACACAAACGTGTACCATTTTTTCCAGTGAGGGAATGGAAATTGCACATTAGATATGTCAAGTGGAGACCAAGGATCTGCTATGATCTTTGTCTTTGCAAGGACCGGATCAAATGCTATGGCTTCAACAAGGGGAGGCCGGGATAAGCCCTCACCACCAGGACCTTTGACAAGGAATGGGGCATTGATGAAGCAGAACCCATCAACATGGAAGTCAAGCACCCAATGGCGGAGGCTGTCAAAGATCAGCTTCTGAGTCACCGGATGATTGCAATTCAATACACTTGCCTTGCATCCAACAACCCCATCGGCAATGTAATATGGGTAACTATCAATGCCACGGATTGATATCATCTCGCACTCTTCTCCTCCCTCAGCAGTATGCGTAAAAACAACCTCCAAGAGGACCTCTATTCCATTCCTGTGCATTGTCTTGACCATATCCTTCATGGACTTGATAGCTGGAATACTGCAACGATCACTGGTATATGTGCTCATCGGCGAAAAGAAATGGTAAGGGAAATAGGGCCCCTTCTCCTGATGGAACGGGAAAACAGGCTCCAGCAAAACTGCATTGACACCAAGACGCTTCAAGTGCCCTACCTTCGCAGCCAAACCGGAGAAAGTACCGGCGATGTTGTCTGGCAATCCACTCGACTTATCCTCGGTGAACAAAGCCACATTTGCCCGGTACACCACTAGCTTCTCCAATGGCAACCGAGGGTGCTTGTCCCTGCCCCAGTTGTATGTGGGCGCAATCTCCAAGGACGCAAGGCACTTACTCATGGACGGCACAGTGACCAGGGTTTCAAAAACCCTTTAAACCGTTTAACTAAAACCGTAAAAACTGCGAAAACTGTTATAAAAACCGAACAAATTCAAAAATCAAATTTTTAAAAAAAAATCGAGCAGTTTTTAAGCGGTTTTTACAGTTTACCGAGCTGTTTTTACGGTATACCGAGCGGTTTTTACGGTTTACCTTTTTTTAATTTGAAATCAAATCAATTTGAATGATTTTTCAACGTTTTTTCAGTAAACCGCTTGATTTTATGGTAAATCACTCGGTTTGAGCGGTTTTCAAATTTTTAAAAAAATTTAAAATTTTTAAAATAAAAACCGATCAACCGTAAAAATCAAGCCGCAACAGTTTGATCGAAAACCAAGGTTTAGCGGTTGGTTTAGCGGTTTTTGAACCCTGACAGTGACCCCCTCTTCGTAAGCATATGTGCCCGGGACGAAGTCCCCAATCACTTTGGCGTACGGGTCGAGCATTGGGCTGTCAGAGCCGAACAACCCGCAGTGGAAGCCGTAGCTGACGCAACCTTCCACGCTTTCCAGACAGACGTGCAAGACATCGCCCGTCCGGTGGATGTAAGGGTCGAGCTCGATCTCCAGCGCGGGCTCGTCGCCACCGCTGCCACCGTACAGGCAGAGCACGACGGCCTTGGCGCTCCTGCTGAACACCGCGAAGTTGGCGGCCCCGTCCTCGGACAGAGACAGGCCGAGAGGCGCGGGGCGACCCCGCCCGACGCCGACCGGCACGCGGAAGCTCGTCCCGCAGTGCATCCGTACCTCTGCCCTCGTCGCCGCGTCAGCCAGCAGGAAGGCGACGTGGAACGGCGCGCGCACGGCGTCCACGGGGAACGACAGCTCGGCGGTGAGCGCGCCCCCCGACGCGGCGGGGACCAGCGGGACGGCCTCGCTAGAGGACTTTGTTCCGCGGAGCACCAGCCTGCCGCCACCCGCGCGAGGCGTAACCTCGACGGCGACAGCGTACTCCCCGCCGTACCTGTAGACGTCCTTCCTGCGACGGCCACGTCCACCACGCCGTCGTCGTCGGTCCGGAAGCGGTAATGGCAGGAAAGCGCTGCTGCCCGTGGGGCGAGGGGATCGCCGCGGACGGCCGGCGGGGCTGTCGGCACGGGGAGGGAGAAGGATGCCATGCGGCAGTGGTGGGGCTGCGGCGAGATCAGTGAGCGGAGAATTGCGTCGAGAAGCATGCGTCGGTTCCTTGAGAGGGAAGTGACTGATGGACGGGTTCCGAGGGGGGCGCGGATCGGCTACCGTAAGCCGTTTACTGCAAGTGCGTGCAGTAAGCTACAATAACCGTAGCTTTTTATCTGACGACGCGGCTTCGTCCGGCCACAGGAATGCTCAGATCTGCACATCGCAAGGAGCGAGCGGGGCGGGGAAAAAAGAGAGTAAAAATATATCACAATTAAGAAAACTGCATGTATGATATTGATTAAAATTAGATTATTTATTATTTTTTGCTTCAAGTTTATTTGAATTAAGGTGTTTGAAATGTAGCAATAAAAGCACAGGAATAAAATATATTAGTAGACTTATATAAAATTTTAAAATTATATTATCACTGTTCATAGCTTGTAAATTAAATTAGTTACACAACCTGTCTCTTTCTAATCTCAATTTTAGAGTTTTTTTGAACAGTTAATCTTTAAAAATTTTAAAAAGTTCTCTACAATTTTTAAAATTTTTTAAAATTATTTCGTTAATTTCGTTTCATGGAGCTTTTCATGTAGCTGCTCTCTAAGTTCCTCTAAGTTCTGAGTTTAGAGCATTTAGTCTCATAATTTGAATTTGAATTTGAATTTGAACCGCTAATCTTCGAGAATTCAAGAATGTTACTTCAAGTTTTCAAAGTTTTCCAAAGTTGTTCATGTATGCTGTCTTCGGTGACCTAACCCTCGAATGGTTGGGGCTGGATCTTCGAGGTTTGGTACGGTGAAGTCATTCGTGAACTCCGGTTGAGCCTTCAGAGTAACGGGCCGTAGATATTAACTGAGTCTCGGAACTAAGCCAGGTTCGTAGGTACCCAGGTACATAATCCAAACAAGTTTTCAAAATTTTCTAAATTGTTCCGTTAGTTTCGTATTATCAAGCTCTTCCCTGCAAGTGCTCTTCGAGTTATTCCTAAAATTTCTTAAAGTTATTTCATTAGTTTTTGAAGTTAGTTAAACTTGTTTTATTAGTTTTTAAATTTTTTTAAATTGTTCCATTAGTTCAAAAAAGTATTGTTTCATTTACTGCATAAATCATATCCACCGTCCACTTTTTCCCACGTCTGTGTGGTGTTGTCCGTTCCACCGAGAATACAACAATTATAAGATTTCTACTCACTTGGTTTCAGAATAATTGTTCATATAAGTTTAGTTAAATATATTTTCATCAATAATTTTTATAAATATAAACTAATTTTAATTTATAATAAAATTATATATTTGGAAAATCTTATAATGAATTTAAAAGTAAAAAATATTATTTTTAAAACTTAATTAAATCTATGAAATTATTTGTCAAATCTAGATAGTATGAAATCTAAATAAACATTTATTTTAGGACGGAAGTAATACCTGCCTAAACAATGCAATTAGGCCATCATAAATTTTTTCCGCTGCTTGCTCGGCGAGCCTCGTGTATATATGAAATATTGTATATATGAAATATTATACCGATACCTTGAACAATAATAGCATTCTACTACAAATTTATGAAATTCATCTTAAATTCTCTCGTGATTTATTATTTTAGAACTAAGGAGAGATAAAAAAAAGTCAGATATGATGAAAAAAAGAATGAGAGATATAGACATGTATTAGAAATAAAGAAAACAATTCAATGGTTTCCAATTCATAGTTATAGTTTTCTAAAGGAGAGAGTAATAAATTATCTTTTAGACTCAGAACCTTTTCATTACATTGTTTATATCTCTATATCTCTCATTTTCATTTTCATCATATCTCAAGTTATTATTTCTCCTTAATTTTCATGTTTAAACCCAAAATAATAAGTTAGGAAAGAATTTAAGATGAATTCCATAATTGCAGTAGAGTGCTATTATTGTCCAAAGTATCGGTACAATATTTCATATATATGAGGCTCGCCTAGTAAGCAGTCCGTCCTAAAATAAATATTTGTTTGTGTTTCATGCCATCTAGATTTGACAAATGATTTCTATAAAGTTGATTAACTTTAAAAACCTAATGTTTATACTTTTAAATTCATCATAAAAATATTTTTATAATATATATTTTTATGTATATTAAAATTTATTATATTTATAAAAAACATTGATAAAAATATATTGAACTAAACTTAGATGAATAATTATTCTGGAACGAAGGGAATAAAAATCTTTGTATTCTCCGTTGTATTTTTGTTGGAATGGACTGAAGACCGCACAACCATTGGATAGGAGCCTGGATAGAGTGAACGGTTAATATTATTTACTGCAAGCGCTTGCAGTAAACGGACGGAAGTCAGCCGATCCGCGCCCTTCCGAGGGGGGGGCGGGGGTGGGTAGTTGGGGGTTTGATGACGGCGAGCGAAAGTTGGTAGCGAGTGAGGCGGAAGGCGGGGGCGGTTGGGTGCGCTTCGCGACGCACGGCGCGCGCTCTGGATCCGGGCTGAAGCGATCCCGTACTGAGAAAAAAAAGTTACCACCCTGATCACAAATGGATCCTCCTCCTTGGGGGAAAAAAAATCCTAACCGTTCATCTGTTGGATCTGATGGCTCACATGTAAGACCTCACGTGAGACGTTTTTAGTAAATCCGCTCGTGTTCCGTACACTCGTCATCCTGTGTGCGCTACTACGTTCGATGTCCGCGTTTTCTCAGTGGCGCCGCGTGACTCGTGTGTGCCGATGATGTGATCCCCTGCGAACAGGGCATGTGACTATGCCATGAGCGGGCAGCATTACACGGACGGGTGCATGAATTCTAGGATTCTTCTTTCCAGAAAAAGTTGGTTGAGACTAGATTTTGTATTGTATTCTCTTAGCGACGCCATTAATTTTTAACACCAATTATTTATCTCATTTAGAAAGTATAATAAATATAATGTAGGAGTATTTTATTACAATTTATTTTATTATTAGTGTATTTAAAACACAACTAATAATTTAACATAATTAGAAATTTTTTAATAATTTTACATTGGAGCCGTCCTAGTGAGCAATGTTGAATGCCTGCATTTCTGATCATCACGTGGGCCAAAGTAGTCACGTACAGGGTTCACAAAACTGGTCAAACCGGATCGGTTTTTGAGAAAACCGGTCAAATTGTCTGGTCCGGTTTGATCGGTTGATCGGTTTTTAAATTTAAATTTTTTTAAATTTTGAAAATTTGATAGATTTTAAAATAAAATATATATAAAAAAACTAGATGAAAAATAAAACACTATCATGGAATACATTTTTGAAAAATAGTTGATTTATGTGTAAAAAAATCAAGGGAGTTTGAATGTAAAATAAAAAAAACTAATCCCTAGCCCGGCCGACCAGAACACTCGTGAGCCTTCCTCCTTCTCTGTCTGCGACCTCCTCTAGCGATAGGGCGTCGTTTGTCGTCGCGCCGTCCAAAACCGGCCGAGAGGAGCGGCTAGCCGGTCGGCATCAGCGGCTAGCCGAGCTCTCCGGTTTCGCCTTCGTCCGAGCGGCTAGCCGAGCGGTTTGGGCGGCTTACCGCTCGATTTACGCGGCTAGCTGCCCGGCTGCACAGAAGCCGCGCTGAGGCCGGATCTAGCGGCTAACCAGCCAGATCCAGCGGCTAACCGGCTGGTTATTGCGGCTAGCCGGACGTCTAAGCCGGTGAGCCGTCCAGTTCGAGGTGATTTCGAGGTCTCCGAAGTGATTTGCTTTTTTCATTATTTGAATGACATTTTCTGCCTTTAGGTGTAGTTTTAGAATGTAGTTAGTTTATTTATTGCTCAATATATGTAGAAATAGCGGATCAACCGGATTCGGTTTGGGAACATAGAGAGAACATGTACCTTGAATTCCGTTGCAAATATTGCAAGAGCGTGAAGAGAAGGGGTGGTGACTCGTGTGTGCCAATGAACATTTGGCACATCGGGGCAGCAATGTGGTGGGTTGTGCTCACGTTCCTGCCGAGGTGCGAGACTATTTTCGTCGGGAGCTTGATAGGACCGCCGAGCGAAGGAAAGACCGAGCTAGACAGGCCCTGAGGCAGCAGGATGTTGCAGGTGAGGGCAATGTAAATGTGATGGATGATGATGACCTGCAGGCTGCCCTGCGGCTATCTAGAGAGAAGGAGGAATTCCAGCAGCAACCATGTATGTTTAGTGGTCAGTTCGAGCAATGTGTTAGTGGTTCGTTAGGTGCAGGTGCTTCCTCGGGTGCAGGTGGTTCCTCTCAAGATGTAGGTGGTTCCTCTCAAGGGGCAGTTGCTTCCTCTCAAAGTGGTGGTGGTGGATTGTTTGACATGATGAGAAGGTCAATGTCACAGAAGTCAAGTTTCAAGGAACGGGTTCAAACTAGGATAGATACTGGTCTATGGACGGCAAAGAGCAAGCTAGCAAAGTCAGCAATTGGAAAGGCGTGCTCCAAATTCTTTCACACAGAAGTCATCACTGGTAGGAAGGCGGATAATCCATACTTCATTAGCGCAGTCAAAGAGACACAGAGATGAGGTACGCTACTTCATTTCCTTTATTATGTTCACAGTACGTTTGCACATATTTAGGTCACGATTCATTATGTTTGCAGGTGAGGGCGTTCCTAGCCCAACTGGCAGAGAAATAGATGAAACATACTTTGATCAAAACGAAGAAGATATTCAGAAGAAATTTAAGAAATTCAAGCTAGAGTGGCCGACGCATGGTGTAACTATCATGTGCGACTCTTAAATTGGATCTACAAGGATGAGCTTGATAAATTTTATGATCTACTATAACGGTGTCATGTTTTTTCACAAGTCTTCTGATGTTACAGAAAACAGCCAGTTAGCAGAGTTTATATTTAAAGTACGTTCATATGTTACTTCCATTAATCATTCAATGTATTTGCACCACCGCGATATTGATTGATGTCATGTTCCTTTGCAGAAAATAAACAAAGTGTGCATTGATATTGGTTCAGAGCATATTGTTCACATTATTAAGGATAATAGTTCGAACTACGAGAAAACGTGCAAGCACATAAGAAACAAGTACAATCATATTGTCTTGCAACCGTGTGTGGCACATACAACCAACTTGATGTTAAAGACCATCGGTGAGTTTCCAGAACACAAAACTGTGATACAATCTACTCGCAGAGTTTTTCGTTGGTTGTACAATCGTAATCAACTGCACTCCATGATGATGAATGCTATTGGTGGTGAATTGGTAAGATAGAATGCAACTCGTTTTGGCATTAACTATATGTTTCTTGAGAGTATGTATTGTCAGAGGGACAAGTTCATGGCATGGATGAGTTTCCAAAGTTTCTTAGAAAGTCGATGGTCTAACACTGATGAGAGAAGATATGCATACTCATGTCTAGCTAGCATGTCATGGTGGAACACACTGAAGTATGTGGTTGATGTGTGCAACCATTGTTTCTTCGGTTTTCTGATCAAGATAAGACCCCAAACTTAAGTAAAGTTCTTATGAGATATCATCTGTTAAAAATGAGTATCAAGCTCTTTTCTACAATGATGATGGAGAGTACGAGAGGTATATAGAAGTTATTAATCATCGGATACATGATATTTGTAATAACACATTTGTAAATGCAGGTAAAATGTATTTGCCAAAATAACCACTCATACATTTCATTAAGGACTATTACTTATCTAATTATTGCTATATGTGCAGCTAGAGCGTTGAACCTAAGGGTGCACTATTCATATGAGTTCAGTGCAAATACATTGCATGATCTTCGAGACGTATTTTCGTTTATAGCACCCACCGATATGTGTGTTCAGGCGCTGCAGGAGGCAGAAATTTAAAGAAGAAAACAAGGTGCATTCGCAACTGAATTGGCCAGCAGGATGGCAGTGGATGCGAAAACTTCACCTACTCAATGGTGGCACATGTTTGGTGGTGACACATCAAATCTTCAGAAGCTTGCTTTGCGCCTAGTGTCGCAGTACGCTTCATCTAGCGGATGCGAGCGTAATTAGAGTACATTCGCATTGGTCCACACAAAGGTGCGCAACAGACTCTCTCTTGTTAAATTGCATAAGTTGGTGTATGTCAACTACAATCTCAGAATACAGATGCGAGATGCTAGATTCACATAATAAACCACCAGAAGCTGATCCCTTTGATCGTCTCATAGAGCTATTTTTGTATGATTGTTCTAATACAATGAGAAATTGAATGAAACATGAAAGATTAAATGTTGATCTTCTTTTTGATGAAGAGGACACAGAGAGTGACACTCCTCTGCCATCCCGTCTAGTGACCACTGATGAAGCTAGTAGACAGTTGCTACGGTTGTCTTGTGCTGCAACGATGTCTGAATAGACAAAACAAAATGTGGATGACTCTCACGTAGAAAAGAGGAAGCACCAGCGTAAAAAAAAAGATGGGTGCTAAAAAAAAAGGAGCACGAGTAAAGGCAAAGGTAAAGATAAAAAAAAAAAGAAAGGTACGGAAGTGACCACCGACGACTACACAGATTCTGGAGACGCCAGACGAAGCTCACCTTACCAGGTGTCTAACGACAGCAGCTCCCGGACAAATTTTGGAGACGCACCAAGCGATGTGGATGTGGTTTCTGACTCTCAGCCACCATCAACTAAGTATCATTTCATAGATAATCATATGTTCACATCATATGAGCAATTTTAACTCTTTTCTCTTACACTTAACTTCTTTTACAGGTGAGACAGACTTCACCCATACTACATAAGATCTAAGACCATGACGCTTTACAGTCACAAAGGACCACAATAGAGATTAGAGAGCATCAATATAGTGATTATTACTCAGAAACAGACAGTGATACCTGCTACAACTAAAGTTTTGAGTACTACAATTATTTTTTGGGTGATCATAGCTCATAACCAATTGCTATATAGGTGTACCAATGGCAGAATCCCAAATTTTATCATATGTTGCGTTCATAATGGGAGACAACTTCTGCTTGAACGGGTCAAACTTGGAATGAATTCAACGAGAAGTTGCTCGCCAGTAGAGGAATTCGAATAATGTGAGTGATGAGTGCGACAAGGCTTATTTTGATTGGAATATAATTTCAATGTAAAATATGAACTTCGTGTATACTTTGTGTACGAACTTTATGTATGAAATATTAATTGCATTGGTATGAATATATTGTCAAATTATGTGTTTATTATCCATTAATAAAGTATATATTGTGTAAATGTATTACAAGAATTTAGAAAAAGTCATGCTAAAATTTTCTGGATTCTTTTCTATTTTTTCTTATTTTACAACATTTTTTTGGTTTTTTATTTTGTTGCCCGGTTTTTCGTCTAAACCGGCATTCAGTCAATTCGACCAGTTTATCGCCGCAATGGTTTCTCCAGAAACCGGCCAGTTTACCGGTTTGCAAACCGCTAGCCGACGATATTTTAAAATTTGAATTTTGACGGGTTTTCGAATCAGTTTTTTCGATTTTCTCGAAAATCAAAATATCAAGGTTAACAAAACCAAAAAAATCGAAATATCGGCCTAGTTTGTTAACCTTGATCACATATAACAGGCCTCTGTAAAAGGAAGATTAGTTCAGCATCAGATCGTTCGCGCGCTCCCGCTCTCGGCGGCCCAACTGATGGAAATGGAACCGTACGCGTACGTCTTTGATGCCATGCCAAGCTGCCAACAACGGTCCACGCGGCCATTTTCGACGTGCCTGGCACGCCCGCGAGCAGCGGAAACGACGCCTCCACCGCGCCACATTTGGCAGCGCCCGCCCAGCCGGGCGCCGGCAGCTGGGAATCGGAGCCACCGCGTCGCCAGCCCACATCGTTATTTCCGTTAAGCCCCGGTCGCCGCGCGCGCACGGACAAACAATCCGCGGAGCCAGCCGGCGGCGGCGGGAGGAGGGACGACGACAGCTTCCGTCGCCCTGCGCCTTCACCAATCGAGCGCAAAGAAATCGGTGGCTCCATCGGACCGCCCGCCGATCTCCCCCGATCCACGATCGCGGCAACCGGCCCCGCGCGCGCCTCGTTCCCGTCGAACTCTTGCCGGAAACGAACGCGCAGGGCGGCAAAGGCCCCGGGCGCCCGCGGTGCCTCGGTCTCGTCGCCTCGCCTTCGAGGTAATCACGTTTCGCTGCTCCTCGTGCGTCGGGTGTTCTCGTTCCTGTGGCGCAGGCGCCTCGTCCGTCCGTGTGATTTCAACGTAGCGCTAGGTGTAACGCGTTCGCCGGAACGATAGTATGGATTTGTGCACGTTCATGTTCCAGATCGTGTTTTATTCTGAATTGTGATTTCTGGCCTAGCTACTTAAATGAACAATGTAATTGCATCGCTGGAACTAGTTACTCTGTCAAACGGAATCGTATGAAATTATAGAACGTCGTGTTAGGTCCTGTATATTTTGGAACTTTTTTTTTTTTTGCGACTGAGTATAATTTGGAACATGAGAATGTTCTGGTCTATGTTTTGACAAATAAAACCGTGTCCTGACTTTTAAACACGTAGAAAACTAGCTGGGTTTTAGAGACGGCTAAGGAACGAGAGGATTCTAGAATAATAAGCATGTGACTGATCTCAAGTATTCCATGAAGAACAGGCGAGGATTTTCTTTGGCAATTTACAGTTCATCTCTGTTTGGGCGTGACCTTGTGTATGTGCATCGTAATTCCGTTCGAGTTGACCAACAAGGGGCCACATCTTTTGTTCTCAATTCCAACTGACAAAATATCTTCACCACTTGTTTCATTTATGT
>BCLH01002781.1:2446-25101 GCA_001602315.1 Zoysia pacifica
TTTTTTTTTTTGTAGAATTACATAATGAACCTAGACGTGTACTATATATGTAGAGGTCAAGCATATGAAACAAATATTGGACACATCAACTCAGCTTGAATAATAAAGTTGACTTACAACACAAGGCAGATACAATTTTTCTATACATTTACAGGTAACAACAGTGAAGGAACCATCTCTAGATCAAATGTTAATAATAGAGATACAGCAAGAAGGACCAGCTACAATTACCTGCTCAAAAAATGTATCAGTAATTGTTATATATGCAATATGATAGTGCACCTGAGATTATTACCCACAAATGTACCTGTTCAAAGCATGCATTTCAAACCCTAGAAAGGCTCGAGCTTCTCCCCTTGATTCTGAGTAAAAAAATTGCAGAGGAACATCACTGGCACAACAGCAGCTTCAGGAAGATAGAAAAATTGATGGCAGCAGCAGCACTTGCACCAGGCAGCCAGACACTTGGAAATCGCAATCTGATAGCCCAGCAACAACAGTTGGTAAAATCCATCGGGGACAGCATAAGCTTCAACAAAATCAAATAAGCACTAACCAAATTGGTAGAATCAGGCAGGAGATTGAACCACAACGTCCAATGTGCAGCTTCGCTTCCCAATCGGACACGCAGCGCTCCAAATCGTGGTCTGGAAGGCAGCAAGAACAAGGCCACAAGGACGGCCTGAACAGAAAATATGCCGTGTTTACAGACCTTCGCAGGGGCAGAGGCGCTCCGGCAGGACGGGACGGGGCAGCGCGGCGCGTCGGGGACTCGGGGACGGAGCGGTGCGGCGCGGCGTCGGGGACGGGGCGGCACGGCGCGTCGGGGACAAGGAGATACAGCGCGTCGAGGACGGGGCAGCGCGGCTCGTCTTCGGGGATGGAACGGCACGGCCCGTCAGGGACAAGGAGACGTGGCTCGTCGGGGACGGGGCTGCATGGCTCCTCGGGGATGAGGCGTCATGGCGCGTCGAGGACGGGTTGTCTCGGACCGTCGAGGACGGGGCGGCTCTGCGTATCATCGGGGACTGGGTGGCGCGGCGCGTTGGGGACGGGGCTGCGCAACGCGTTCTGGAAGGGCGGCGCAGCGGCGCTCCGGCAATGTGGAAGGGCGGTGCGGTGAGTCGGCAACGCGTTCAGGAGATTTTGTTGGCGAGAAAGAAAAGGAAGAATTCTGTCGCCGGGATCAGAGATTCTGTTAGGCGAGAATTTAGGAGATTTTGTTTCCATGGTGTGGGGGATCGTTGGGACTTTCTCTCTCGGCCGGAACCTGGTCGGATTTTTGTAAACCGGTATATATATATATATATATATATATATTTACAGCTGGCGACACAATAATACAAATCAGTTTGATTGAGCTAGTTTATTGAGAACCTGACCAGGACGAGTAACAGATTCCTCGTCTATCGCACCGCAACTAAATTCCGAACAGAATCTCCTATCTATATTGTTGCCAACAAATCTTGTCAACAGAAACGTATTTCTCGACGACGGCAGCGCGATCTCGATTCGCATTCATCGTATCTGTATCCTTCCCTGGCGCAACGCATCGCCCCATCCTCACTGCGTCGCGCCGCCCCTTTCTCGTCCCCGCCGCGCCGCCCCGTCCTCAGCACCGACGCGCCGTCCCGCCCTGTCCCCGCCATGCCGCGCCGCCCCTTCCTCGTCTCCGATGCGCCGCCTCTTCTCCACCGCGTCGTGCCGCTCCGTCCCCGCCGCGCTGCGCCACGCTGTCTCGTCTCCACCGCGCCGTGTCATGCCGCCCCGTCCCCACCGCGCCGTGGCACCCCGTCCCCGCTGCATCGCTCGTCCCTGCAGAATCGATTCCTTGTCTAGAGGATTAACGGGGAAAGGGACAAGGATGACGGCGTGCCTAGGATTGGCGGCGCGTAGGCTGATGGCATGGGCAGCTGGCAGCCAAGCAGAACATCAGCGCGGGGCGAGATGGAGCTGGTCATTGATGGAATGTTCGGGAAGGTACGTCGCCCAGCTACAGTTTCCCTCTTTTGATCCATCCGACCACTCGGCACTACCGCTCCCAAAATTCAAAATGGCCGCCTGCGTACTGAGATTCCACACCCTCATCTCTCCAATTCTTCAGGTACGTGTGATATGCATTTACAGATATGTGCTTGCCTAACACATAATGTTGACTGAATAATGTCTCTGTAGATTCATGAGTTCCTTCTGAACCTGTATGGCTCGGTAATTTGAATTTCGAACCAGTGAATCTTTGGAGATGTGTGATATTACCCTGAACTTCAGTTCCTTACGCTTGCAGGCCGAGCAAACATTGAGCATTTCGTAAAAATTCAGACAGCCCAGCTAGAAAGCCTTTTCTTTATTTTCATTTTTTTCTGACACAAGCACATTGTGTAGTTTACGGACAAGTGAGAAACAAGCCCACCTCCTCTGTAAATTCATGGACAAGTGAAACACACGAAGTCCTGAACTTCTTCAGTGACTTTAAGCTATACAGTCTTACAGAAGTTACATTAAAGTATATGGAGCCAAGCATTGAGCTCACTGGAATTTCCTCAAATCATTGTATTATTATGCAAGAAATGTCATTCTTAGTTTTTTTTAACTCACATTCTGAGTTTGATATGGGGTTATTTTTTAATATGCTGGTTCAATTGTCAAATTAACCTTCTATTATGTTGTTACAAGCCACTTTTCAGCTTTTTTCAATATTTTACTGTTGCTGTCAACTCGATTATGTTGTTGTTCATGACTGTTAGCATA
Organism: Zoysia pacifica; assembly: GCA_001602315.1. Classification (NCBI taxonomy): domain Eukaryota; kingdom Viridiplantae; phylum Streptophyta; class Magnoliopsida; order Poales; family Poaceae; genus Zoysia; species Zoysia pacifica. The sequence goes on from BCLH01002781.1 coordinate 5,195, forward strand.
CAACTAATCATCATTTACTAAATCATTTTGTTTTGAACTATCCAGCATCATTAGTTCATTATTACTGCTGATTGTCCCCATGGAATTTCATGTTGTGTGTGTTTCTTTTAAAGTTCATAAAAATCCACCGCAGAATGAACAAAATGATTCCTCATTTAGTGTTCCCATTAAATTAATAAAAACAAAAACCTTTAGCTCAGGTTATGTTGCATACATTGTTATGTTTCACTGGATATACCTGCTTTGTACAGTTCAGTTTCATAAATTTCAATCAGAATAAACACTTTCGAAAAGTTCAGTTTCACTATCAGATTGGAAGTCTTTGCAACACTGAAACCCATAGCACATGGAAACCAAAGAGGTGCGCGCATGTCCTTGGCATGGTCAATGGTAACAATGAAATAACACCCCTTCACCAAAACACACTAAATTTGTAGTTGTTACAATCTCACAATTTTTTTTTTTTTTGCGACTGAAAAAGTTCATGGATAACTTTTGCAGGTTTCTCATACCTTGGTTGCTACCGTAGCTGCCGCCGCCGCCGCCGCCACCACCACCATTGCTTCATAGTCTTGCAGGTCTCTCGTTAATGAAGTTCACCCGGACACTCCGCCCATTGCTTTCCCGCAGGTAATCAAGATATATTAGATCTTGAAATCCTACAAGGAAATGATGGATGACATGTAGTCACTAATATACCAAAACAACTTTGATCAGAAATTTAAAATGATGACCTTATTACTGGGTTTGCAGTAATATCACACAACAGTGCTGAATACTTTTATTTTTGTGTTCTAGAACAAACTTGGATAATTATTGTAGTGCTATGAAAATTTGTATTAATGTGTAAATTTGCGGAGGACATGTCATATTTAGGATCACCAAATAGTTGTGTATTTTATATGGCCTTCAGTCTCTGTATCTTTTCTTTTCATTTGTTGCTCCGTTGATTCATGGTTGTTGGAATTGAAAGATGACCTCTGATAATTACAAGATCTGAATGTTGCATTCAAGTTTCTGCTTTTTAGTATGCTCTGTTCATCTGTGCGTTATATATATATATATATATATATATATATATTGTTTGCTTAGTGATTGTGTAGGCTCGAGAACCATTGGATAGTGTAATCATAGTGGGTATTGCATCAATTTGTCTTGCTCATATCGAAGCGGGGATTGTGTCAAGTTGTCTTATCCGAAGCGGAACATGTAGTACGTTAAGTTTTTTTTTGTTTAGCGGAGTGCGGGCATTGAATTATTAATGAATTAAATACCATTCAAAGATAATAAATCAGTTTCATGGATCCTATATATCCAATATGCAATTAGCAGTGCTCAAACTTGCTCGACAGTCGACAACGAATGGTGCTTAATCGGCAAATGAAGCAAACTGTCAAGCAGCTGCGTGGAGCGCATGTGTCCTCCAGCGCTGCACTCGCAGCAGGGCTGCAGGAGGAAAGCAAGAGCGGTGCTGCCAAGAGAGAAGAAAGAGGTGGTGCGCTTGCCCTGTGGGCCCGAGCAATTTTTCATTTTCTCTGGTTTTCACTCTTTTCCAAAAACTCATTCTGCTCTAAATTCGAAAAAAATAATTTCTGAGCTTAAAAACTTTTGAAACTTTGCAGATGTGTCAAAAACATTATAAGTAACAAATTTTATTTTTGTACCAAGTTTAAATTCAACGACGCATTGCTATGTAGTCTGACTGACGTGACAAATTGATATACGCAATCCGTATCTGCTAAGCTAAACACTTCCGGCTTAATTTTTTCCGCTTCCGCTTTTGAATCGGTTCCTTGCGTCAATCACCAATACTCATTTGTGAATGTGTAAGCTATCGTATGCGTACATGAATTGCAAAGAATTCATGAATAATGGCGGGAACAAACCACTAAAAAATGTAAAATACACCCTATTTGATTCATGGGACTAAGTTGGCTGATTAAAAATTAGTTCTTGTCCCTCCAAATAGGTGGGATAATAGGTGAATTAATTATTAGTCCATCAAATGACTAATTATTTTCCTGTTAGTAAACCTACGGGAGCTAATAGGAGCTCATGATTCTCCCATCCCTTAATTTCCTCCACCGAACCCTGCCGGCAACTTCCTCTGAATCAGTCAGGGATAAGACAGACTTTTCACTGCAGATTGGATATAAACATGGCCTTAGTTAAATCATTACTAGAAAGATAGCGCGGCTTTGTCGCGTCTGATTACCATCCCCTGTATATTGTATTAGAGAAAATACAATTGGATTACCATGTAGCTGCGGACTCAGTCCATATGTTTTCCTTTTGGAAAATAAATCAGGGTTCACCATAAAAACCCATTCTTACAGAAAGACGCTCCTGAGTTCTCCTATATATATAATCCTAGCTCTGCAGCCTTACAAAAGAGACCCTTGACCTTTGTATTATTTGTAACATAGCCCTATCCTTTTATTCCCGGCCCCCTTTAATTTTCATAAGTATAACCTGGCCCTGAATACCTTTCCTGTTAATTATAGAGAGATCCCTAGAACCTTCTGATTATTACCATCAAGTCCTTGAAATCTTCTAAGCCGTCACATTTGATACCCTACACCATCAAATACCCATATCTTTATGCTAGTAGCTCCGATTTCATCGATTCTTGCGCTCACGCGTTCATCATAACGTGAGCTATCCTTTTGCACCACTCCTAAAATCCTGAATCTGCCATAATCCCTCATATTATCTCAAACTATCTCAAAACATGTAACATCTCGACAAATACCGTCCACCGGCCAACAAATCTAAATTCTCTCCACTCCAAATTCAACATCCACCACATCGGCATATTCCAACTTTGAGCCCCTCTTAACATTCATGTTACCTCGGATTTTGATCTTTTATTAGTTTTATTTAAATTGCTTTTATTTCCCTGTTGGTTATTATTAGTTCTTACTACTGTATTTTATCATATTATAGTTAAGCATGAAATCATAACATATATAGAATGCATTTCAGTATGCTCTTAGCATGCATAGAACATAGGCAATCTGCTAGGTATAGTCTAATTATAGATGTGAAATTTAGTGATTAATAATTAATCATTAGGAAGTAACCGCATATTATAAAATAAAATAATTAATATCTAATTACTATAGGTTTCACACGTATTATAAATTACATAAAGTATTAAATGGTACACATATGCTTCACACCCTAGATTAGCATGCACTAGTACTTGTGACACCTGATAGCTTTAATAATACAGTTTTAAAGTAAAATAAAATAATTAGCTACTAATCTCTAGGAACCATGCATATGGAAGTTAAGAAACAAATAGCGACACAGTGCACTTCATATAGCAATAGTTGTTACCACTTATGTGCACACACTTCTCACCTACATATGTGTGTGTGCCAGCCTTCCAGATGAGCACACTCACATATTCATCACCGACACATGTGCGTGTGCGTATTCACGAAAACACGTAGCGTGTTCACACCCTACACCATGTAATCACATGCTTGTCACTGCACTTGGTTATGTGGGTGCACTTACATGGATGATGCACATGCTGCTTCATCGTACAACATTATACACATAGAATGTGCACTTACACCCTACATGCACTTATCATTAAGAAACCCTAATGATGATTATAATAAGAGCTCCATGCATGTAATCTCTAAGCAAGTGCAGATGCAAGGCATGCACCAGATTCATTCAAAAGTTTGTATCACAGGAACACGTGCAACACACTCTCAGTATCACTTGAGCATTAAGTGTAGGAGAGTAAAATGAATATAAATCTCTCGCCATGAGTAAATAGTTCTAAATTAAGGTTTCACATAAAATGACACACTTAGCTCGGGTATACTCGCAACATATTTCCTTGTATGAATTCATATCCGTATAATGGTATTATACTGCAACCACCCAACAATACTTACATAGTGCACCCGTGTAATCACCTAAGTGATAAATAAAAGTATTTAAAATAAATCTAGATTTCAATTGCTAACCCATAGTGAGTATCATTAAGGTAGGTTTTACATAAATGACGCGCCTTGCACTAGGCATACCATCAGCACATGCCTCATGGGAGTGCTTACCATAAAGGCATTAGTGTCGCCTACACTATAACATGTGCACATAGGCAACACCACCACTCCTGCTAGTGTGTATATGCACTCCGCCCTTGCAGCTCCCCTTGCATCGAACCTAGGAAACCCTTCACTGAACCAACTTAATGAAATAGCCGCCACCACACGCTTAATCATTGACCTCGGTTTTCCTTTGGAGTTCATTTGGTTCTTACCTAAAGTTTATTAGTATTTTACTGATTCTTCTCAAGCTTTATTCCTTTTGTGGTAGTTTTATTAGGCATATTGTCTCGCATAGATAATATCGAGTTCGAGGAAAAGCCAAGCTTCAAGAGGAGCCAGAAGGACTTTGTATGAAGAAAACATGAAGACCTGCATGCCAAACCAAAGATTGAAGACTAGGAACTTGAAGAATAGACTGAGGACTAAATTCTAAAGATTAGGAGTTTACAGGTGTAACATCCCATAAATTTCGAATTATTAAAGCAGCGAATTTCCTAAATTTCGTTCTGATTAAAAATCATCTATCCCAATTTTCGTTCTGTTCAAATATCTTTTGTCCCGAAATTGATTCTGATTTGCTCTGAAATTTTCTTCTAATTTTTCGGACGTCGGAATGGTTAGGCCCGCGGATTTGTATTTTAGGCTAAGATTAATTTTGGGCTCTAATCCCTATCTAATCTCTTCTATAAAAACCCTTCCCACTCTTATCCTCTCCTTCACCTCCCCTTTTCCCTTTCTTTCTCCAAAAATTCTGGTAACCGCCCCTGTTCCGCGCTTCGACCACTCGTCTGCCGCGTGTGAAGCCCGTCGCCGATTGGAGCCCCGGTCTCGTGCGGTCCTTGCCTCGGTCGACCCTGACCGACCCCGCGTCATCCTGACTGCGCCCCTGTCCGATCCGTCGCCGCTTCCAGGTGAGCGTCCGTCGTCGTTGCCGTGTTGATGAATGTTGAGATGTTCACGTCGGCAGTTGCTCCTCAGTGCTACAGTAGGTGGCCGTGTCCGTGCTGTTCTGACTCGATCCGCTATGCCCCGTCCAGCGCGTCTTCTGCCGTGCGTCCCCGATCGGACTTCGTCTGCGCGCTGTCATCTGGCCTCGATCTACGACTTCGGCTCCGATCCAGTGCCTCCCTGTGCGCCTTCGTCCTTGCTCGAGCCCTTGGTGAGCATTCGGATCCCTGTTCCTTTGCTGTTGTCCGCGAATTAGGTTGGCTTCGTAGTTTGGTCGCTGGTGCATGTTGATGGTAGGGCGTAAAGCTTCAGATCAGTGTACCCTATCTTGAGAACCGCAGGTTGGGAAGAAGAGGAAGCAGGGTGCCAGTCTGTGAACCTCCGTTCGTTAAAACCCTGGGTTTTGGTCTTGTGCTTAGAGGCAAGTTTGAGCGTGGGAATCAGGATGTGGTTGAGAGTTGCCTGGTCTGATTAGTCCTGTTGTCAATAGAGTTAGGTCCCATCGGTGTAGCCTCTGGAGCAAGCGCAAGGAGGTAGTAGCTGCTGGTGTTGTGGAATGCAGGAGAGAGAGGGTGAGTGGGAGGAGTAGCTGTGCGGCCAGGCTGTGATTTGTTTTGACCGATTGCAGTAGCTTGGGGACTTGTTCACCTTTTGATAACGGCATAAGTTGAGTAGTTGTTTAATAGGAGTTCGGGACGGTTAGTTGCGGGAGTTGTTCAGTGCGGTGATCTTTGGGAGTCCGTAGAAGCTTCGTTTGATCTCCAAAAGTTTCCCTAGTTGTTTCGTTAGGTTCGTCTCGTCGAGAACGTGTGTAGAAACTTTCCGAGGAACTTTTTCGAGCACGTTTAGTCTTGTAATTTAAATTTGAATTTAATTATTCAAATTTAAATTAGACCCCTTTTCGTGTGGTTGTTCAGCTGGTTCAGTTGAGGAGGAGTTCCCTGAGCCCGCTCAGTTTGTCGACTCGGATTCCGACTTCGATCCTGAGTTGCCAGGCAACCTGTGTTCCTTGATCACTTTGTACCCAGTATTTTAAACTGCATGTTTTGTTTGCAACCCTAATTTGCATGCCAACTATTTTAAAATATGATAGCAACATTCTTAAGCCGTGTCTATTTACTGTTCTACAAATATGAACCCTAGGATTGCTTTAGAACATTTATTTTACTTTTATGCTTAGCCATGCTTAGTTGCATTTATTTTTATCTCACACTTATCACTATAAAAATAGAATATGTGTTAAATACTTTTGAACTGTGCTTCAAATGTGTGAGTTTTACAAATAACTATACATAACTATTTAGCGGAGACAGGTTGGAGTAAGAGGAGCTAAGAGACTTTTAGAAAGTCTCTGTGGGCGTATCTGTTGCGAGTACAACAAGAAGATCCGGACTGGGATCTTTCCGTGAGACTTGTTGTTGGCGTTGAGGTTGGAGACGGTGCCTGCCTCGGCAACTAAGGACCGAGTCCTTCGAGCCTTGTACGCTCAGGTGACAACCATACACACCACGTTACCCTGTATGGGCAGTTGGCTTGATCTTTAAGCTTGTCGAGACTGGTTGTTTACCCGTAGGTTGGCAGTGTGGTGTAGAGCTCTGACTCTCGACATGAGATTGAGATATCCGACCTGATCAGTGGTAGGCTCTTCACAGCTCCAGGACTCGATTGCATAGGCTTTTAAGATCCCTACCCTGGAGGACGGATGACGCCAGTTAAAACTTGTGGACGGGTCTTGTGTGTTCGTCAGGATTACGACGGTAGTTCCCGATGACGCTTCTCGTGGGTCCAGGTGCAAAACCTCTGCAGAGTTTTAGTCGATGCGCATTGCCACGTCCTTTTGAAAGGACACCCCCTGAGTTGTGCTCCTCGTTGAGTAGTTTTGTTTTCTTTCTCCTCTCCTTTTTCAAAATGTTTTGGACTCCGGCCTTTGAGCTGTGGCCGTGTGTGGAGTTTACACCGGCATTTAAAATGAACCTCCGTCTGGGAGAACAGAGGTCTCTGCGGGGCAAGATAATAAAATTTGATAGTTTTAAAATAAAGATTTCTTGCATCTTTAAAATAAGATAAAATATTTCAAACTTGCATTTAGCACTTGAGCCATGCCTTTACCCCTTGAAACCTTTTGCATGTATACATTGTTGTTAGGTAGTACGCAGTTTGCTGAGTATTCGTACTCACGGCTTTCTAATTTGTTGTTTTCAGAGAATACTCTCAGCTTCGACTTCGACTACGTCTCTGACGGTCCGTGACGTCCGCTCTTGCGCTCAAGCTAGCCTGTGTGGAGGAGGTTCGCTACCGCTGCCATAATGATGCTTTTGCTGTCACTCTTGATGGATTCTCGATAGTGATATATCTGCTCTGAGATGTTTCTGGCCTGCGTGCCGATGGACCCCTTTGGAGGATTTTATTCTAATAATTTCGCTTTGACCTGCTATTTTCTATTCTTGTTTCTTGTTTAATATTTTTGTTATAGTTTCTTGATTGATCGCTTGTGATGTCGTGCTTGCCAAACTCCTAGGATTGGCAAGGTCACGGAAGACCGGGACTTATCGAAAGGTAAGAAAAATCTCGGTCGTTACAGGTGGTATCAGAGCCATACTTGACCGTAGGAGCGAAACCGTAGAACTGGACGTAACTAAGGATTATTTCTAGATTTTCTAATCTGCTAACAAACCTTCATCGTGAAAGTTGTTTTCTTAAATCTCGTCGTTTGCTTGGTGGAAGTCTTGTTTGCTTAGAATAGTGCTTGTTTAGTTATCTTCATTCTGATCTGCTGGCTTTCTATCTTCTTGAGTAATTCTGTTTCTACTAATGCTATCTTTCTAATTAGAATTGTTTTCCTGCAACAGATGGCTCTGAGGAGGTCTAGACGCCTTCACGCTCGTTTTGAGGAGGCCGCTCTGGAGGACCCTAAGGTACCGCCGCCCGCTGGGCGTGGTCGTGGTGCCGTCCCCAGAGGTCGTGGTCGCGGTGCTGGAGGCCGTGTACCAGTGCCACCTACGGCTGACGCGCCTGGCGTTGGTCGAGGGCGGGGCCGTGGGCGTGGTCGTGCTGGAGCCCCTGCCCCTCAGGCTGGAGGCCGTGGCAGAGGAGTTGCCATAGACCCTGGTGTTGAGCCTGCTGGTGCTGCCGCGCCTGGTGAGGAGCTTCCAGCTGCTCCGAACCTGGCAGAGGTGATGGCCCGACAGACGATTCTACTTGAGCATATTGTCGAGCAGTCACAGCAGTAGTCTCGTGGTCGTGCTCCTACTTCTGATGCAGCACCGTACCACCAGTCAACCGGTTCTCGCATGGCGATGTTTCTGAGCATGCGCCCTCCCACTTTTGACCGTGCAGTCGATCCTCTGGATGCTGACGATTGGCTCAGGGATATCGAGAAGAAGCTGAACTTGATTCAGTGTGATGACCAGGAGGCAGTTCGTCTGGCAGCTCACTAGTTGACAGGTGCAGCTGGTGCTTGGTGGGACACTCTGTACGCCACACTTGACGAGCCTGAGCAGTTCACCTTGGACGACTTCGTCACCGCTTTCCGTGGTTTCCACATCTCAGAGGGAGCCATAGAGGCGAAGGCGGAGGAGTTCTGTACTCTTTGTCAGAGGGTATGTCTGTCACCGAGTACGCCAACCGCTTCACTCAGTTTTGCACCTGAGGAGGTCTCGACCGAGCGTCGCAAGATGTACTGGTTCCGGAAGGGCCTACTTCTTGAGATGCTTCCGTACCTGGACGGAGGTGTTCAGAGGAGCCTTCGTGAGCTGATTGACAGATGCTTAGCTTTGAAGGTGTCACTTCAGAAGCTCGACCGGTCCAGGGATGCTAAGAGGAGAGCTCTTGGTCAGGGACCCAGTCGTGAGGCTTCGCAGTGTCAGCGTTTCAGTGGTTCTTTCCAGTAGGGATCGAGATAGCTCACCTTCGCCCGATCCACTGCTCCTGCTCCAGCTTCAGTTCAGCAGCAGAGTTCTTAGAGCCAGAGAGGTGCCTTTCAGCAGCAGCAGTCCTCTTTTCGTCCGACAGGGGGTCAGCCCTCGGTTCGCTGCTTCGAGTGTGGCCAGGAGGGTCACAAGGCATTTCAGTGTCCGAGGCGCCAGCAGCAGGGACCTGGGGGAGGTGGTGTTCAGTTTGCCACTCCCGCTAGGCTACTGCACCAGTCAAGAGGACGAGGAGTGCGTTCAGCGCGCCGTGGCGCTGCTCAGCCGAGCGTCACGCGCAGCCGCCTGAACCACATCTCGATGGAGGAGGCTCAAGAGGCACCTGACGTCGTCGTTGGTAAGTTATTGGTTCACAACCACCTAGCGACGGTTTTGTTCGATTCGGGGGCTACTTATTCGTTTGTGTCGTCGGCGTTTGCGTCTACACACGGTCTCCCTACCTCACTCTTAGCTATACCTACACTTACCACTTCACCTCTTGGAGTCTACAAGAGTCGTGTTGAGTGTAGAGGTGTTCGGATCTTGATAGAGGGTGTGGTCTTTCTAACCGATCTCATCGTCCTTCTCTCGCGTGACATTGATGTCATCTTGGGGATGGATTGGCTAGCGAGGCACAAGAGAGTCATCACTTATGCTGAGAGGGTTGTGTCTTTGGTCAACCATCACGGTTTGCTGAGTATTTATACATTGTTGTTAGGTAGTACGCGGTTTGCTGAGTATTCGTACTCACGGCTTTCTAATTTATTGTTTTCAGAGGATACTCTCAGCTTCGACTTCGACTACTTCTCTGACGGTCCGTGACGTCTGCTCCTGCACTCAAGCTAACCTGTGTGCAGAAGGTTCGCTACCGTTGCCATGATGATGCTTCCGCTGTCATTCTTGATGGATTCTCGATAGTGATATATCTGCTCTGAGATGTTTTCAGTCTGCGTGCCGATGGACCCCTTTGGAGAATTTTATTTTAATAATTTCGCTTTGATCTGCTATTTTCTATTCTTGTTTCTTGTTTAATATTTCTGTTATGGTTTTTTGATTGGTCGCTTATGATGTCGTGCTTGTCAAACTTCTGGGATTGACAAGGTTATGGAAGACCGAGACTTATCGAAAGGTAAGAAAAATCTCGGTTATTACAATAGGCAAGTTCTATCTCCTTAACTATGTTTAACCTATATTTTGCTAATACTTTTATAGTACCTGTTTATATCGCTATGCATTATATATTAATTTAAAACATTGTGTTTGTTATAATCCTAATTGGCTGATTAATCTAGTGATATTAATGATAATTTTTAGACATTAATATTGATTGCTTTGATTGCCTGTTGTTGCGCTCTCATAGGATTTCTGTTAGAAACCCTCTCTTGCGATGCCATGCATCGCCACACCATTCACTAATTATTTATGGAAAATGTTAAAATGAGTTTGGTGGTGTGAGTAAAATAAAAAAGGCTGGCGATAGTGTAACTTGTGCTAGGTGTAGAAGGGTGTTTCTGGTCGTGGGGCGGGGCTCACAAAAGGTGTTGTGCCAGGTGTTTAAGCTTTAGCCCGGGTCTTAGGACAGTATGTGTAACACTTCGTGTTTTTGAATAAAGCAGCAAGTTGTTTAATTCGGACTTTTGAAAACTGAGCTCAAAAGAAAATTAAATGAGCTTCCATTTTAAAATTTCAAATTTAATTCAAACTTCAAAAATGCAAGTTGAGAATAAAAATCTTACTTGAAAGGTTTTGTAAAAACCTAAATTTTAGAAAATTTTGTAAAATTATATTAAAAAAAATCAAAAGGCCCAAATGAAATACCTCTAATTGATTTCCTGTTTTCTAACATTTATAGAATAAAATTTATTTTGATTCTGAATTTGGGCCCAAAATAAAATTTGTTTCTCTCTAAAAGAGTTATAACTCTGCAAAGTTTCAAAATTTATTGAGCTCCAAAAAGGGAACAAAGGAATTGAAGCCGAAATTTCAAAACTTTTCAAAAGGTTCAAAACTTTTCAAAGAAAATATGCGAAATAAAATTTTTATTTGAAAGGCCTTATCAATACTTGAATTTATAAAATTATAATACTTTATATAAGAGTTTAAAGGGGCCGAATATAAGTTTTGTTTCAGTTGATTAAATATTTTCCTGAATTTATAACACATTTTCGAGTTGGAATTTGAACATGGCCCAAAAACAAAAGTTGTTCGTTTCAACAAGTTTAACACTTCTGCAAAGTTTGAGAAGAAGTTGAGCTAGGGAAGCATGTGTTTCAATCAAAAAACAGTGCACCTTTTGATTTGAAAGAAAATCAGAAAAATGAAAAAGAGCAGCGGGCCCCACCTGTCAGCGGCTCCACCGCTCATCTTCCGCAACTGGCGCTTGGCACTGGAACGCGCGGGTGCGCGCCAAGGAGCTGCCTGCCTGGCAGCCGCACCGCTCAACGGCCGCCGACGCGCGCGGGGTTTAAAACCCGAACGCCACCGGGCTGCCGCTCTCTCTTTCGGCTTTCTTCCACCTCGATGCTGCCTCGGCCATCCGCCGTCGCCGCCGTCGCCTCCCATTTGGAACTGTCAGTCTCCGGTGAGCATCTCTCCATTTCAAGGAGGGCCACCTTTCTACCGCACTAGAGCACCTTGAGAACTCATCGTTTGGTCGTCTTCATCACCTTGACGCAGGAAGTTCGGTTACTCGCCCGCCATTCTTCGAAACTCTGTGCACCTCCACACCGACGGCCCACCTCCGGCCATCTTTGATAATGACATCACCCGTGCCGCCTTTCTCTGGACTCCAATGAAGCTCTCAGAGCATCACAAGTCGAGCTTCGTCCACCACAGCATCGCCACCACCTCGCTGAACTTCATCTCGGGCCGCCTCTCGCTGACGACACTGTTCCGGGGAGGTTCTCCTCACAGCGGCCCCTCCACTACCTCCCAAAGGTTGCAGTGGTCATTTTACTGCTTGGGGGTTGGGAAATTGACCACCGAAAGCGACATTCCGGCAGGGCGCTGCCGCTCGCCGGCGACTGCCCGCCATGCCGGCTGGGAGCCGAGCTCCCCTCCCGGGATTTTTTGTGGCGCCCGGATCGATTGCGGCCAACCCTGTGACCCAAGTGTGGCACCCAAAATGGGCCAGTGACTTCGGCCCACAGTGCAACTAGGCCCAACCCGGCTGGAATTTCATTATTTTTCAAAGTTATTTATTTCATTGAATAGAAATGCTTTCAAGATTGTAAAATCGTAGAAAATCCAATTTATCTCAGAAAATTTTGAGGTAAATTTTGTTAGTTTTTCTCAACTAGAACAATATTTTGGAGCTGACTAATCTTTATTTTATGCATATTAATTTAGATTATTTAATAAGCAAGAAATGCATTATTGTTGTTTACCAGCATATAAAAATATTACAAAATTTACTTTCCTGTTTATGTACTTATCCTTTACTGGTTTAGCAAAATATTATAATTTATTTCAGTAAAAATAATTTATAAATGATTTATTCCTTGTATTTAGTATTTAACTCATTATAAATCTATTTGATTTACAATAAATTCTGTAAATTTTTGGAAAATTCGAAAAGAGTTTCCTTTATTTTGTGAAAACCTTAAAATTAGTTTTATGTCTTTAAGAACCATATTAAAGAAGTTTTATAATTATATTTACTTATTTTACCTTAAAACTTTATATATCATTGCTTATTACTCCTTTTAGTAAACTTTCATTTATAAAGGGCATAAGTTTCATCATCTTTATTGCATATCATTTCATATAGGTTCGAGGAAGTTGACGAAGAGGCTGGGGAGTTTCGACTGGACTTTAAGGAGACTCCGATCGTCGACGCTTCCGTAGCCCAGGCAAGCCTCGGTGCATTATCCGATTTCAAATTGTTTATTTTTATCACCATAGAATTATGGTATGTATTGTGCACTAGGTGATAAGAGTTGATTGAAAACCGTAGTGACATTTATAAAACCCTACCTTGGTTTAGTAGTTTTGGTACAGGTAACTCAATGTAGAGCTAAGTTAAGAATTCTTTTGACGGTAGAAGTCGAGTGGATAAGTCTTCACTCGTGAGCTATAGGTTGGTATGGTTGGTTTACTTTGATCACATAGAAAGATAAATTGGAGACCGGGCAGAGAAGTAGGTTGTAACACGGCATGTTTTCATTGCGAATTCATGGCCAGAGTGTTGTAGCCCTGTCTGTATCGATTAAGGACTGTTCGTTGTTGGCCTTGTCGAGCAAGTTTGAATAGTACTGATTACATACTAGCTATATATGGGGCCCAAAATATTGAGATAGCCAATGTGCGTAGTATCTGGACGTAACCGAACCTCTCTTCTGGAGATGATAAATGGGAGAGCTTTGGGGCTAATCATGGATAGACCCGGTGTCGTTATCGCATAGCAGACCACTGCTCGGGAGAGGTGAGCATCAGACCAGTGCTATGTATCATTAGCGTGAAAGTTTGTCATGTGCGGCTTTCGAGAAGCACGTACATGGCATGTGATTAGGTTTCTCCAGTTGGATGTAAAACGATTTGAATCGCTGCCCCTCACAGTAACGAGTACCGCTTGTCTCACAGTGTCACATCGTAGTAAGAAGATAATAAAGATGAAGTACAATTTTATTTGATATCTCTCAAAAACTTCTTGGCATACTTGTATGGCATAGTTATAGTGTAAATTAAATTTATTTTATTCATAACTTAATATGCCACTAAAACATGAAAGTAAGGATTCGCTTCTAGCGCTATCTTTGCAAATAACCAACCCTGGTGAGTCAGCCTCTCATTTTTAGGAGTTGGCTGTAGATAGCCAATTTGTCGGATAAGTCTTACTGAGTATTAGATGCTCAGGGCTTTGTGTTTGTGATTTTCTGTTGCAGGTGCTTTCTCTTTCCCTTCTCAGTTCTAGTCAGAAGGAGCAACCCCTAAGGACGGCTTCATTTGTTGCGAGCCTTGCTCACCGCGCTGAGTGGGTTGTGGCTAGGAGGTACATCGTATGGGCTCGGTGTATCCTTTTGCTTAGTTTCCAGGATGCTTCTAATAGGTTTGTAGCTTTCGCACTTTAAAAACTCGTGGTTTGTAAAATTAATAACAAGATTGTAATATATTTTATTATGCTTGAGCTGTACTGTGGTCCTCGCTTCGCCGAGTGACATCTGATATGATCCTAAAGTCGATGGTTCGTATCTTTTGAGGTACGGACTGTCACAGCTCGTATCAGAGTAATATCAGAAACAGTATGGCTTTGAAGCTATTTTCAAAACTCTAACTATGGTGTCAAACCATAGTTCAAGCCCAATTAAAGTCTTGATTTACAGACATCACTAATTCTTTCTTTATTCCTTACTTGAGGCAAAACTTACCGTAGTTTTTTAGCTGTTCAGGATTGATAAATAACTGAAATGTTCTGAACTTAATTTATTTATTACTTGATATTTATTATTTGATCAATATTCTTTTGGAGAGAAATTCTTGATCAATATATTTGAGATACCCTTTTCAGTTTTCACTTGTACGTTATAGATGGCAGCCAGTACAGCTTGCCAAAGCTAGTTTGTAGTCTCCGAGACGAGAATTTTGCCATTAATTTCTGTAGCGACATGTTTTTTCTAACTGAGTCAATTTCTAATGTCATGAAAGGAAGCATTTCCCCATATATATAGTGGGAGTGAGTCGGCAATTTTTGTCTCACTCTTTCTTTTGTGCTAAAGTAACATGCAAAACTATTTGATACTTTTTTTTATTTAACTCGATGAATGTCTGCTCTCTGGTGAATGCCCGTGCATTGCTCCATGAACCCACAGAATTTTTCTGAGTCGCAAATTAAATTAAGTGTCCTTGTATTCATGGGTTATCATCTTGAGTAAGAAAATTATGGTGAGGATCTAAACAGATGTAGCTATTATGGTAGGGTAGGATTGTCAGTTTCCTCTTATCTCTAAGATTGATTGAGATCCAAGCCACAGATCACCCGTTGCGCATTATTTATCTTCTCATAGTAAAGATGTGTGTGTGTGTGTGTGTGTGTGAATTTCAATTTTCTGTTTTATTTGAATTTTGAATCAATTTCAAATTTTCAATCAAATCATCCTAGGCTGGAACCTCCTTTTTCTCTCCTCCCGGCGCAGCCTCTCTTTCATTTCTCCCCCGACCAGGCCGCCATGGCCCTTCTCTCCGCGTCGGCCCAGCCCAGCTGCCCCTGCACCTTCCTCATCTTCCTCCCCTCCCCTCCCCTCCCCTCCTCCTCCTCTCCCCGGCCTACCAACTCGATAGTCTCTTTTGAAATTTTTCTTTAATATTTCTCCATTCTTTATTGTGGAGTTTTATATATAGCATCGGTGTACCCAAATATTTGAAAGGATATTCCCCTGTGTTACACCCAAAGAGTTCAATATATTGATTTTCGAACTCTTTTGCCTTACAATAAAAGTAAATCTTGCATTTATGAAAATTAATAATTAGTCCTTATAATTGCTCAAAGACGGTTAGTGAGAGTTTCATGTTCTTTGCTTGGTCCAAGTTGTGTTCCATTAAAATTATCGTGTCATCCATATATTTTAAAATTGATAAAACATCTTCTATTAGATGTGGTATGACCCCCCCACCTGGGTTGTTTGGTCTGATTCTTTCGCCCTTTTTATTCGGAATTTGTCAAACAAATTACTTCTTCTTACTAAGGGTCATTTATTAGATGTGGTTTGACCTGTTATTAGTAAATTTCATATATGTTGTATGCAGCTCAGTTTGTTGTGTTATAAAAAAGAGTAAATTAAAAACTCTTTCTGTTTCTGTTCCTTTTCTTTTCCACATCAATCTGCTTTCTGTCTCACACAACTGAAATTCGTACTTTGCTTGCCCAAGTAACTCTAGCATCATGCTTTAATAATTCTCTGTTTCTTTTGGATGATGTTCTGCGTGCAGCTTCTTCTGTTATACAAGCCGGCTGCAAGCAAAGCACCTTCACTTCCTAACAAGCACTTGCGTCGCTGCATTGATCTAATTGTAGCCTCTTGCATCTTCCTGGCTACCCGATTTTCTGCCTTGCCTTCCAGGCCCTCAGCACAGGTAATTCCAGCAAAGTTATGCTTTCGTACAGGATCCTAAAACAGGTTGTTGTCTGTCAATCACGGTGGCGAAATCGTCTCCTACTTAGCTATCAACTGCCTCATTAAAAAAACAAGTATTGATTTACAGACATCACTAATTCCTTCTTTATTCCTTACTTGAGGCAAAACTTGCCGTAGTTTTTTAGCTGTTCAGGGTTGATAAATAACTGAAAGGTTCTGAACTTAATTTATTTATTACTTGATATTTATTATTTGATCAGTATTCTTTTGGAGAGAAATTCTTGATCAATATTTTTGAGATACCCTTTTCAGTTTTCACTTGTACGTCATAGATGGCAGCCAGTACAGCTTGCCAAAGCTAGTTTGTAGTCTCCGAGATGACAATTTTGCAATTAATTTCTGTGGCGACATGTTTTTTCTAACTGAGTCAATTTCTAATGTCATGAAGGGAAGCATTCCCCATACATATAGTGGGAGTGAGTCGGCAATTTTTGTCCCACTCTTTCTTTTGTGCTAAAGTAACATGTAAAACTATTTGATACTTTTTTTTATTTAACTGGATGAATGTCTGCTCTCTGGTGAATGCCCGTGCATTGCTCCATGAACCCACAGAATTTTTCTGAGTCGCAAATTAAATTAATTGTCCTTGTATTCATGGGTTATCATCTTGAGTAACAAAATAATGGTGAGGATCTAAACAGATGTAGCTATTATGGTAGGGTAGGATTGTCAGTTTCACCTTATCTCTAAGATTGATTGAGATCCAAGCCTTCTTTAGTTTGTACTCTATATAAACGGACCGCATGGCTAATCACAGATCACCCGTTGCGCATTATTTATCTTCTCATAGTAAAGATGTGCGTGTGTGTGTGCGTGCGCGTGAATTTCAATTTTCTGTTTTATTTGAATTTTGAATCAATTCTTTCCGAGTTTAGAAGTTTTGAATCAATTTCAAATTTTCAATCAAATCATCCTAGGCCAGAACCTCCTTTTTCTCTCCTCCCGGCGCAGCCTCTCTTTCCGCCACGGCCCATCTTTCCGCGTCGGCCCAGCCCAGCTGCCCCTGCGCCTGCCTAATCTTCCTCCCCTCCCCCCCTCCTCTCCCCGGCCTTCCAACTCGATAGTCTCTTTAGAAGTTTTTCTTCAATATTTCTCCTATCTTTGTTGTGGAGTTTTATATATTGCATCAGTGTATCCAAATATTTGAAAGGATATTCCCCTGTGTCACACCCAAAAAGTTCAATGTATTGATTTTTGAACTCTTTTGCCTTACAATAAAAGTAAATCTTGCATTTATGAAAATTAATAATTAGTCATTATAATTGCTCAAAGACGCTTAGTAAGAGTTTCAACTTCTTTGCTTGGTCTAAGTTGTGTTCCATAAAAAATTATTGTGTCATCTGCATATTTTAAAATTGATAAAACATCTTCTATTAGATGTGGTCTTATCCCCCCCCCCCCCCCGGGTTATTTGGTCTGATTCTTTTGCCCTTTTTATTCGGAATTTGTCAAACAAATTACTTGTTCTTACTAAGGGTCATTTATTAGATGTGGTTTGACCAGCTATTAGTAAATTTTATATATGTTGTACGCAGCTCAGTTTGTCGTTTTATAAAAAAGAGTAAATTAAAAATTCTTTGTATTTATGTTCCTTATCTTTTTCACATCAATCTGCTTTCTGTCTCGCACAAATGAGATGCGTACTTTGCTTGCCCAAGTAACTCAAGCATCATGCTTTAATGATTCTCTGTTTCGTTTGGATGATGTTCTGCGTGCAGCTTCTTCTCTTATACAAGCCGGCTGCTAGCAAAGCACCTTCACTTCCTAACAAGCACTTGCGTCGCTGCATTGATCTAATTGTTGCCTCTTGCCTCTTCCTGGCAACCGGATATTTCTGCCTCGCCTTCCAGGCCCTCAGAAGAGGTAATTCCAGCAAAGTTATGCTTTCATACAGGATCCTAAAACAGGTTGTTGTCTATCAATCACGGTGGCAAAATCGTCTCCTACTTAGCTATCAACTGCCTCAATAAAATACAAGTATTGATTTACAGACATTACTAATTCCTTCTTTATTCCTTACTTCAGGCAAAACTTGCCGTAGTTTTTTAGCTGTTCAGGGTTGATAAATAACTTAAAGGTTCTGAACTTAATTTATTTATTACCAGCTATTTATTATTTGATCAATATTCTTTTGGAGAGAAATTCTTGATCAATATTTTTGAGATACCCTTTTCAGTTTTCACTTGTACGTTATAGATGGCAGCCAGTACAGCTTGCCAAAGCTAGTTTGTAGTCTCCGAGACGAGAATTTTGCCATTAATTTCTGTAGCGACATGTTTTTTCTAACTGAGTCAATTTCTAATGTCTTGAAAGGATGCATTTCCCCGACATATATAGTGGGAGTGAGTCGGCATTTTTTGTCCCACTCTTTCTTTTGTGCTAAAGTAACATGTAAAACTATTTGATATTTTTTTATTTAACTGGATGAATGTCTGCTCTCTGGTGAATGCCCTTGCATTGCTCCATGAACCCACAAAATTTTTCTGAGTCGCAAATTAAATTAAGTGTCCTTGTATTCATGGGTTATCGTCTTGAGTAAGAAAATTATGGTGAGGATCTAAACAGATGTAGCTATTATGGTAGGGTAGGATTGTCAGTTTCATCTTATCTCTAAGATTGATTGAGATCCAGGCATTCTTTTTTGGTTTGTACTCTATATAAATGGACCAAAAGGCTGAATACAGATCACCCGTTGCGAATTATTTATCTTCTCATATTAAAGATGTGTGTGCACGTACGCGTGTCTGTGTGTGTATATTTATATATTATCATCTGTCCACCCATATATTTAATTATTACTCAAAAATGTAGTTTAATGGAACTAAAAGAATGATTGCATACACATTTGTTTGTTTACTTTACAAAATCAATTAGTATTGAAATTCAAAAGCTTCTTTAATTCTAAAATTCTAGTACAGGGGAAAGATGGCCCAGAAGAAAGTAATAGTAAGTGTTGCCATGAACCCTCCTGTACTTCTGATAGACTATTATCGCGCACTGAGATTAAATGGGAATGCATTGGTACGTGTCGAAGCATCCTCATCTTTGAAGAACTTTGCTCCCATTGATGTGGTCACACTTGTTAACGTGAGCCACAGCATGAGCTGGGTAGCGTCATCGTCATCAGAGACACCATCGAGGTTAGATCTGCTGAAGAAGGCCATCAAGTTTATAATAAGACAGCTTAGCGATGAGGACCGGCTTGCTATCGTAGCGTTCAATGATCAGGTTATCAAAGAGTATAGCACTGGCCTTTTAGAACCTTCTGGTGGCAATCGGATGGCATTGGAAGACAAGGTGGATAGACTCATGGCTAAGGGCAATACTGCCTTTAGACCAAGTTTGGAGCATGCTGTGGAGGTATGTGTAAACATAGCTGCTACGTTTGATTCCAGATGTGAAATTATGTATTAGGCTCGCATAACATCACTACTAATAGGTAAGCTTATGGTAAAATGAAGCGTTGTGATATGTTGCATCAGAAACTGATATGTTTAGCAAACTCTAATATCGAACATCAGCGACAACACAATATTTATTTTCCACCTTTGCCAACAATGCATTCTCAAAACTTGTTTCCTTCAACTTTATTCCTTGCAGCTTCAGTGATCCTGACAACTCTACTATATTCTAGTTGCTTTTTGACAATTTATTTTTTTACGATTAAATATTTTTATTTTTGATTGATCCCTTTTTCCTTTATTATATTTTATTCTAGAAAACTTAGTCATAGTATATATAAGTAATTATGTGTAAGATATTTTGGTTCTCTGAGCTTATGGACAAATGCCATTGTTGAGAGGCTTAAATTTTTATGTGGAACTATATTTTCTCTTAGAGTACTCTATAAG
>BCLH01002781.1:25111-37142 GCA_001602315.1 Zoysia pacifica
TAGAGTACTCTATAAGTTTCCAACTCAAGTACATCTTGTGATAGATAAATAAAACATGATTTTTAGTTTCTTTGGGTTCTGTTCTGATAGACAGAATTTAGGAGTCCGTTCTTTGCTCTAAATTTGACTTCTTGCTAGACATCTTGTGATACTCAAGTATAACAGACATGAATTTTACTTTCCGTGGGGTTCTGTTCTGGAAGATTGAATTTAGGCTTTAAGTTTTCATTTCGCATGGAAATCATACCTAATTTATTTATTCCTTGTACCAAATTTAACTTCTTGCTAGACTATTGCCTAGTTGGACTAGTCTTCTATTCATATATTTTAACGTAGATTTAAATAATTTATTTGCACCAATGATTACAGCTCCTTGAATCCCGAGTGGATAAGAGTCATGTAGGCTTCATCATCCTCATTTCGGATGCTATAGACAGCAACAAATTTGAGTGGACTGATGAACGTATAGCTGCCACCGACCCCATCAGATTCCTCCTCCGAAAATACCCTGTGCACACCTTTGGCCTGTGCAAGACTCATGACTCAAAGGGACTACATTTTATCGCTGAAGAATCCAACGGATCTTACTCCTCCATCACTGGCGACCTTGACAGCAAGATCATGGAAGCATTAGCCATCTGCATAGCTGGGTTAAAGACAGTTGTCGCTGTCGACACCTGCGTCAACATCAAGTCTGGTAACTTGAACACAACGAGAATCGACTCCGGTGGCTACACGCAGCGTGGGGGAACCGTCTTCATCGGCATCCTCTATGCTGGGGAGGTGAAGGACTTCATTATCTACTTTGATTATACTCCTGGTTCCTGGCGGCGAGGTTACAACACAGTTTTGAGTGGGATCACTGCAGGTGTCACGTATAAAGTTGTTCCTGGCAGGCAATCAACCACCACCGAGAATATCTCGGTGTCACTCCCAATACACACGACAGACACCTCGACGGCTCCGGCAAACCCTTGCCCTCCCTTCCCCGTGGTCCTTCAGCAGATGGTCCGGTTCAAGGTGCTGACCTTACTGAAAAGCATTCTGAAGGAGTTGCTTATCTTGAAAGAAGAAGCTGGATGTTCCATCCAAGGAGAGGAAGACGGTGGCCCAGTTTTGCAGGCCATGGCAGGGAGCTTGCTCCAGAGGAAGTGGAATGAGTTCAAGCAGTCTGACGAATCCTGGAAAGATGCCCCACGGGCCTTCCTTGATCTGGGAGGCATCGAGAAGGATGTCAACGCCATGGTGGGCCTCCTGAAGCAGGGCTTGGGTGTCGGGTGCATCTACTCATGGCTGTCCAGTTATCAGATGCAGCGCGCCACTGTTACGGGCTTGCCAGATCTCGCGGACGCAACTGGGTTCCGCACCCCAGCGATGGCGGCAATGGTGCGGGAGGTCCAGAAGCAGTTGGCCGAGGAAGCAACAGTTCAGGAGGAAGATGAAGATGTTTGCAACCGCGCCGCGGAGCTCTTGGACATGGTCAGTGAGCGCTTTGAGCTGTGGACCAAGCTGGAGGGTGACGTGCCACCTCCTTTCCAGCCGTCGTCCGAGGAAGAAGGCGACGTGGCTCGTAATCTCGCCATTGTCCTGCATCGGGACATCAGCCGAGCCAGAGTGAAGGACATATATCTGGTGCGTACATACGTGTTCCTCGTTCAATTAACAGGAACAAACATCTGTTAGCTAGATTACACTAACCCCAATTCATTGTTCACGGATGCAGGCTACCGACCACGCTATCGAGCAATGGCAGAGCTCCTCTACTGCTGGGGAGAAGTAGGCGCGTGTCATGCTTGGGAGAAGAAAAATTTAATGTGTTTCGTCATGTGGATGCAGGAGACAGATGCACCAGAGGCCATGAGACCAGTAGCCTTCGACGCCCTCCAGAAAATAATGTGCACTTTGCTTATTTGATTTATCGTGTGTTGTTCTCTCGTTATTTGATTTACACTGTTTAGATCCTGGTGACTAAACGAAAATTTCTGCTGCCAAACGAGAAGAAAGCGATGTTGTTGTGGAGGAAAACTTCTTCCCGCGTTCTCATTCTATTTCACTCCTACAGTATACATCCCTTCCCCTTCCTCTCTCCATTAGCTAGCAACAGCTTCATTTCTTTCTTGCCGCAGGTCAATGAATCGATCAATCCACACATTGTTGACCCCTGCTGCTCCTCCCTTACTGACCTAGGCCTCTCACCAATCCCCACGCCGCAGATTATCCACACCAAAATTTGTTGACCCAAGGCCTCTCCTCTCTTCCTGACCTAGCTCTCTCACCAATCCCTCCCTCCTCTAGACAAATCCCTTCCACAGACATTACATATTCCTGGTGTTATAGGCTGATTCATCCAACAGATTTACTGTCCTTTTCATCACTTGCTATTGAGTTAGTAAATCTGACTCAAATTTCTTTTCCTCGCACCTATTCCCCTCATTTATAAAATGATGTAGCTCCGACCGTGCATGGTTGCTGTTTTTTGAATTGTTTGCTGGTCGAGAGCGACAACATTTCACGAACAGAGTATTAAATTTTAATCTGAACTCAACCGACGGTCTGACGCACCAGACAAATAGATACAGTATTACTACAGTGTTTAGGAAACACTCAAACGCAATACAAACAGTCATCATACGGTATGCGGCCACTGTATCATCATCCTCATTACACTGTTCAAAACAGTGACTGTCTGCCTTCGTTCGCCATTAAGCCAGCCTGATCCATGCCCGCACCCTCTGTCGGCTTTTAACATCGATTGAACAGAAAATGAGAAGCCAAGTTTATTCGCCGGATCTGACCTACGTACTCCCACGATCCTTTCGACCCCTGGTCTGCTTCGAGCCAGCGGCAGAAGGTCAACGGTTTATCATCTTTTTTCCATAGATACTGTTGCTCATCTCATGTGACAGCCTGGCCCTCGGAAAGGTCGAGTCATCATTTCCAGGAACTAAATCGGTATCATTCGACGAAGCGAGAATCAACAGTATAATTTAAGCACGATAAATACATTACAAATTGTTGCTAAATTTACAAACCAAAGTCTTTCAAAATGCGGAAGCGTCAAACCTATTTACAATAACTTAGGGCATCTCAAAAACTGCACAAAAGAGTACATCGAGCCCATATGATGTCTCTTTTAGCAACAACATACTCAACGTGATGAGCAGGACTCCCAACGAATGATCCACCCACGGGGTTGCTCCTTCCGGTTGATACTGAGAGGGAAAATAAAACATACCTGCAACAGAAAATAATAGCCAAGCATCTAATGCTCAACAAAACTTATCCGGCAAGAGGCTAGTTACAGACTCTTAAAGATGAGAAGACCAACTCATAAGTGGGTTTGTTAGCAAAAGATTGTGCTAAGAGTGAGTACTTGCTTTCAAATTTTAAGTATTTTGGAAAGATAAAATTAATTTGCACCAGTCCTACAACAAACATGGTTGCTATGCTTTTGATAGATATCAAACAAAATCATATTCACTTTTTCATTCAGTTCTCATTCACTTCTTATTACGATGAGATAAACGGTACTTGTTATTGTGAGTGATAGCGATTCGAAGTGATATACATCCTGCAGGGGAAATCTGATTACACAACATGAATATGCTTCTCGGAAGCCGCACATTGCAACCTATCGTTCCGTGCCTATGAAACTGAAAGCCTGCAAGTCCCTTGTTCATTGGCAAGAAAAATTAGCCGCACTCGGCGGCACTCGTGCCCTAAATCGCTGCAACGCCCGTTGGATAGCTCATCGTCGAGCACTTGCATCCGGCCGTCCATGATCTTGCGTGAAGCCACGGTGAGCTTCCTCTCGTTCCCCTCTTTTGTTTAGGCCAATTTCCGTCGAGTTTCGATCAGCGGAGGGGCGGAAAGAACAACTCCTGCGAGGTGCCACCGTCACTTCCATCGCCAGCAACCGGGCACCAGCGCTGAGTGTCCCGAACCGTCGCTGAGTCAATCGACGGTTTGGATTAAAAGATCCTGATGGGTATGGTCTGGTCTACCGTAGACCATGGACTGTGAACCCATCTTTACCGACCCGTAGTCCGTGGACCAAACTCTCCGCTCCACATCAGTCCACAAAAAAAAAATATTTTTCCTTAGGCCTCATTCGTTTGTAAAGGAACAGTTCCCCACGTGGATTGATTTTAGGCTTAGAATGAGTGGATCCAAGTCCTCTCACTCAAACCGTGCCCAGATTAATCCACTCACGGATTAATTCCCATGATTGAAAAAAACACATTCGGCAGGCATGGATTCTAACCAACCGTAAGCACAAACCACGTCACCATTCGGCAGCTAAAAATACCTGCTGCAGCTCAACATTCAGTATTTTTTTTTTAAAAAAAATATCCAGATAACATAATACTTGCATGGTCAATCCAGACAACGAAACAACAAAATATTTGTTACATATCCAGAAAATAAAAAGTTCAATCTTTTTTAACCTTTTGTGCTAAGTAGAAGACCAAAATGTATGGCTACTGCAGCCCAACATGAAATCTTCTCCTCACAACAAAGAGTTCCAATAATCTGAAAGATATATACTTGAAAAGAGAACGCGCATACCAATGATCAGCTAGACATCTTAAACTCACCCAAGTATGAAACAGTGAGAACATTGGCAAATGACACAATCCATATTGTAAACCGAAGCATCTTGATGCTGTAAAAGAAGATTGCATGATCGCACTTACATTAGCGATCATACAATACAAAGAGCTAGATGCTACGGCCAGCGAGTGGAAGCTTAGTTGGTGGACTCACAACAGAGAGCTTGATTTACGATATAGTTGACTCACAGCAGCTCCGCAGGGACTAAATAAAATAAAGCAAGTTAGCGATCATACCACGAATGGTGAGAACAAAATACAGGAAAAAAAAAGGCCAATAAACATCAGGAGCATAGTCATTTTGCCGCTCAGTTTGATTACCATACCAAATTGTGTTTTCAAAGGTAAAAGCTTTGAGCTTATGCATATACAATCAGCTGAAATCTTGCACAGGCAGAAGCAAATTAATAGCAAAGCAAAACTAATATAACAATTAGCTGAAATCTTTCACTAACAATCAACTTGAAAGATAGATCAGGGTCATCCATAATTTCATATAAAGAGAAAGGATGGAAACTAAACTTGTATGGACAGCCAAAAACAACAGGGGTGTGCTTCTACATGCATGATCAACTAACCGGGCCATGCCGGGCTGACTCTGTGGCGGCCCGAGCCTGGCCAGGCCCGTGCCATGCCAGCCCAGCCCGTCCCGTTGGCCAGGTATAGACAGGAAGCTGTTGACATCAAACATGTAGCAGTAGAGTATATCATAAATTACTAATGATACTAGCATTTCTACATGATATTTTTCTATTCACATTGTTTACATTATCTTTGAATAATGTTCCTCAAGTAAGACCAGTGAGTGTGTTGCCAGTAGGTAGCAAAGATCGTTGAGCATAAAACAAAGTGGCAGCCATCATATCCTATCCTTGGAAACCAAAAAGGGACATCCAAGAACAAGCCAAGACTACCAGGCAGCATCTGGCGAGCATTTCTTTACATGAATGATGTGTAAAAATTGACAAAGAAAGCAAATATTGCAATACAGTAGCATGCTTATATGTGCTGTCATGGAAAAAAATTGAAGAGAAAAAAACGCAAATATCACATACAGATAGATTCAGCATCAAAAGAAAGACTGGTCAGAATTGTTAGATTATGAACACAGCATAGAGATTTTCACGAAGTGTGAATACTAATATACATGATGGCATGACAACGGGTCAAGCATCTCTCTCCTGTGCAGTTGCAATGTAACAACAAAACTGATACTTCAGGTTTCAGCACGAATTGAAGCTGCAAGAGTAGAGAAACGCAGCTCAAGCTCTCGTTTGGTTACACCATTGGGTCTCCTCTCTCTGACGAGTTCCAGGAGGTTGGGCACAACCTACCACTTCCTCTTGATAGCGAACGATGGCGACCACCTACGACAGCCGCGCCCTCCACATCATCGCCGGCGCCCCAATGGATCACGACAGCATCATGTCAGATCTAAAGCACGAATATGCACGGAGGCGGAGCAAAATGGCGCTGTTCATTTTTCAGTTTTGACGCGGTGGGCCGTAGATTTTTGCTCTGGTGAGGAAGAGCCGGGCAGCGCGCGGTGCATCAACAGCTCGCCCGACCAAGAACGACGACCATCGAGAGGAGGGGAAGGAACTGGAGATGAGTTACCGGTGAGAGGGGAAGATATGGACCCTGGATGGGACGACGAGTCACCATCGCTATCACCATTGCAGTAGCCTTGGCCTTCTCCTCATGCCTCGGTGCTGCCGCCGCGTACCGAGCAGAAGGAGCCGCCGTCGCCTGTTGCCATGGTTTCGTTCCACGACTCAGGCGATAGGGTTTCAAACCCAGGCAAAGGAGGAGGGGAGGGCCGGGATAGGCCTGATTTCATTCCCGATGATACGTAACCGAACGATGATTTCCAGCTAAGCTGGATTTCATTCCCCATCTGGGCTTCTCACGTGGATCGAGCCACACTCCTGGCCAATCCAAGCCCAGCCGAACGAGGCCTTAGGGCCATTCGTTCAACGCCCCGGCCCCTGCCCCGCACTGGTGCCGCTCCACTTCGGTTGCCGTGCTCACTGAAGACTTGGGACGCGGAGCCGGCGGGGCGTGGCTTCGTGGACTCCTTCGGCGGTGACACCCTAGGAGCTTGATTCAGCCATGGACGCACGCTCGTGGGAGCAACGCGAGGAGGCGGTTGGATGCTAGGAGGCCGCCTGGCCTCTAGCTCCTCGTTCTCGGATGTGGCGGCGCGCAACCTTGACATCCTGGTGGCGTCGGATCCGGCAAATTTGGGCTACGACGAGTTCGTCGCGGAGGCCATTGGTTGACTCACGGCCACTACTGAAAAGGTTGGCGGGAAAGTGCTGGACGCTACCAAGGTGCTCGCCGAGCCATTCGCCATCGCCAAGGAACTGCTCGTCGAGGCCAAGCAGTTCCAGGTACCATACGAGGGGCTTTTTTCTTCTCACTCGACCTGGTCTATTTGAGTGTGATATACGTGTAGATCTGGATGGCACGTGTATATAAACCTATGAAAATTTTTTGGTAGAAAAAAAATACTGGGGGTCACCAGTAAACACGATATATCGGAAATATCTGGTATACAGGATTTAAGTTCAAAAAATTCAAATAAAATTTAACAAAAATGTCACACTTTGTTTTAAGGCTAAAACCAAGTGACCTTTATGTGTGCCCAAGAATCAAGTTTGACTTCATTAATGGTAAAACAGAACAATGTCTTGAATAAGCTAAATTTAACCTATTACAAAAATGACTAAGAGTCTTATAAATTATTACAAACTAAAGCAGCGGAAAAAAAATAAAGCGTCTTGGGCTCCATAGATAGATGACTGAAGTAGCTCGCCTAGACTTCAGCTCTAGGGTCTTCAATGTTCTCCCAGACTTCTCTTTCTACTGAGCGGCATTTATAAAGGCAAGATTGAGTACAAAATGTACTCAGAAAGTGCGGAAAAATATGACATGTGACAGTAAACAAGAAAAGACAGCATAGATTTATTTTGCATAAAAGCACATCATAGAGATACACATCCTATTAAACACCTATTTACTAAGTGAAAGACATCGCGCCTATAGATCAATCCTACCTACAGCTTACCCAGCTGTAGCACCAACATAAGAACCAATCACAGTATCTCACTGTGATCACCAACCAAACCCTACCAATTTTCACTAATCATGTGAGGGTCCATGCAATGCTCGTGACCATGAGCACGGCTGTCATGACAGTTTTAACTCTGCAGAGGTTGTACACAATTCTCTATGAGAAGTGGTTTCATCCTCTGTTTCCAGGTAGACTAAAGAAATCTCTATTATGCCTGTGCTGGCCGAGCACTCGTGCACTTCGTTTGGTGTGAGGCTTAAGAGATCACTTCAAGGCTTTTCTATGACTTTCTCCAGTCTGTACGTGCCCATTGAGGTTTCACCTAATAAGACACTAACCATAACCTTGGAAAGGCCTCCTCTTGTGCTAGATGGTTCCCAGAATTAACTCTCTTTTCCTCACATATCTCTCTCCAGGCGGATTCAGGCATAACCCACTTTCCTCGCTCCACCTCTTCGCACGCACAAAACTGGTCTTCACCACTTACTACGCCAGGCCGTGCCCATTTTTGGCTCGTGGTTGTACGGTAACACATGGATGGTCGCTCCACGAACCGGTCTTTAGATTTGAGAAGATAACATACCAAGAGACAGTGCCGACAACCTCGCACACAGCCCTACACCAACCATATCACCCAAATCGCTATAAATAACTCATTAATCCTCATGAAGCAAGTATGATAATAAGTCAAATTAATATCACCCATCCCGACAACAGCAAGCTAAGCATGTAATCTACCCAACAAAAAGGTAAACTAAGGCGACAAAGCATAATAAGAAAATACTAGGTGAATTCCTAATAATAGGTGCGTATTCAATTTGACACAAGCATGCGATCTACAAGATAGAAGTTTTGTAAAATAGGCACAAAATGGTCAAGGACACTTGTCTTGCTGCTCTTGGGAATAGTACTCGACTGCTTCAAACTCCTGCAGTTGGAAATTCTCGTATTGCGGGTCCAGGACGAAGTCGCCTAAAGGACGAGAGCACAAACAGTCAATCAAATGCAACAAAACAGACCAAGATCATTATGATTATGTCATGAATGCATAGGTTATTTCGATACGATTGTTTTGGTATATTATTTGCTGAAATCAGAGTTACAGTGCAAACGTTATAGCATTTATAAGGTTCAGGGACTAATATGTAATTAAGTACTGAGGACCTATCTATAATTTACGAAATTATTTAAGGACTAAAATGTAATTTTAGAAAAGTTCAAGTGTTTAAATGTAAAATTGTCATTAGGCACAGACTAATTTATAATTAAAAATAAGTATAGGAGCTTTTCTGCAAAATTGTCAAAATTAATTATAATTAAATTAATTATCAAATAATAATAATTATTATTAAATTAATTATCAATTAATTATTATTATTATTAAATTAATTATTACTAATTATTAAATTTATTTTCAGACTAATAACATTATTAATTATTTTATTATTTTATTTATTAATTATCAGATTAATCTTAAGTTCATTAAATTAATTTTCTAAATTATTTTAATTAACTGGCCTTGCTGACGTCATGCTGATGCAATAAAGGTTTGATTTATTTTTATTTGGAAAATATGGTTTAATCTGGGCCCTTGATTTCAAATTGAATGGATTTGATAATTTAGATGATGGGACTTAATCTGGTGCGTCAGATTTGGATCCACTAGATGAGGTAATTTGGGGTGACATGGCTTGATCTGGACCTTCGGTTTCGTTTGGATGGTTGAGATTTAAAATTAAAACAATGGGGGACAGATCTAATCCTGGCTGTCGGTTGGGATCCAACGGCCAGGACAGCTCGCGCCTGGGTGGGCAGTGGCGGGCCGGTCAGCGCCGGCGGCTAGCGGCGCCCTGGCCGACTTGTCGGAGGTGGCCGAGGACGGCACTTTGGTGCGCAGATTTCAGTGGGGAGGAGCTTAAATCGAAGAAGAGAGCGCGGGGGGTTCTCACTGTGGGCTCGAATTGCGACAAGGATGGCTAGAGATCGGGGCGCGATGGGGAGGTGTTCGGCAGCGGCTTCGGCGGCGTCGTTGGGCTCCTCCGAGTGGCGATGCTCGACGATGCTTGGGAGGCGGGGGGTGGCGAGGCTTGGAGAAGAGCAGCACGGGTCAGCGTGGCTGGGGCGGCTCCGAGATGAGGGCGCAACGACGAGGGCGATTGAGCTCGGGTTTGGGGAGAGAGAGAGGCTGAGGGGCGGCTAAAATAGGGGAGGATGAAGGCGGCTGAGTTGGGGGCGGAGGTTGCGCGCTCTCGGGGACTCCAGACTAGCGGGTGGCGCGCGCGGGGAGGTCGGCGCGACGGTTGCGGGCGGAGGGGGCGACGGCTAGGGGTTGGGGGCGACGCGCTGACTGGCGGGCCTGGCTAGTGACGAGAGAGGAGAGGAGGGGTGCGGGGCGAGGGCTGGGCCGCGGGGAGGGCTGCCTAGTAAGGAGAGGAGGGCTGCCTGGCAAGGAGAGGAGAGGGGGAGGGGAGGGAGAGAGAGAAGGGGCTCGGCAGGGGAGGTTTTGGGATTTTTTTTTTCTTTTTATTCCAATACTTGATATAATTACTAAAATTTCATTGCAAGATTTTATTTGGATGAAAATAAAATAAAATGCTATGCAATGCAATTCTTAACATTTTATTTAGAAAAGAATTTTTATTCTACCCTAAATTGAAAAAATGCATTTAGAATTTCAAAATTTCAAAATTTCAAAATGTGGAAATTTAGGCCGTTACAAAAAATTAACATGAAATCTGTACAAATATTCTTTAATTCATTGAGTCGCAGATTGCATCAAAAAACAAAGACATATGATAATATTTCAAGTTCATTAGTGCCGAGAGATAAAGCGGCTTTATATGCTCCCTAGATGCAAGGTTACGGCTTAGTATTCAAATAAACGTTTGAGAGATAGTTTGCTTAATCAACTAGGGGTAGTAATTCTTCACTGGGAGTAGGTTGACGGCAGGCAAAACAAAAAGGTAGAAAGTGGTGGTCCGTTGGGGCAATCCACCCAGCAGGTTCTGAGCGGTGGCTGGGTCCTGCGAGCAGCACGCCGTAGAGATCGCGGCGTTGTAGGAGTAGACACTGGGGCACGGCAGCGAGTAGAAAATGCGGAGCACTTGGCCGGCGAGGGTGTAGAGCTCGATGAAGAGGTTGAGGACGAAGGTGTTGGCGGCGAGGCTGCCGGCGACCAGACGCGTATGCACGGCTGGGCCTGAGGCAGGCGCTCCGCTTGAAGTAGGCCTGGAGGCTGGAGCACGGCCGCGAGCTGCTTGTCGCACTGCCTGGCTGGCCGCCGCCACTCCAGCCAGACTGCCGGCCACACCTGGGCATCAGACGATATAAACTACTAACTTGAATTTATGTGATTGGCCGTGCAGAGATCGGTAAGTTGGTAAGTGATTTATTTCAACGAGATAAAGCAATCACTGGAAGCATACTAGTACAATAGCTAATTAATGCTTGACTTTACTTTTTCCTTCTCTTGGTCAGGTTTCAACTATCTCTTGGCGCAGTTACTAGCTTTATGTGCACTTTTTCCTAGAGGCTTCCAACTATCTCTTGGTCAGGCTCATCCAGATGCAGTCAAAGAAACTTCTTCGTTATCTGCTATTCAGCCTCTTGAACCGACTTGCAACATGAAAATCATGGATGACCACAACGGAATTGAAACCTGCCGCACGCGTTCAATAGTATGCGCAGCTGCTGGTCATGGTTGCTGACAGCACGTTCGGGCTCCGGAGAGAGATTGCAGGACGCTAGAATTGTTGTCATCAACAAGAAGCTTTTTGCTGTAATATGAATTACCCACTTTGTTACAAGGTTTTGAAAGTTATAGATAAGCTGCTGTTACAAGGTTTTGAAAGTTTTCTTTTGTACATTTTATCCTCTAAGGCATGTGGTTATATACTACATATTTTCTTTATCCATTGCTAATATCCATGCATTTTTTATGAAGTACTACCTTTGTCTCGATTTAAGTGTCGTTTTAGCTTTGGGTACGAAAATTATGAAAGTATGAAATGCGCTGAAAACGAGAAAAGAGATAGAAATAAATGTGCATCAAAAAAAGAGAAAAATATATTAAAAAGTGAGAATAAAAGATAATTAGAGGAAGCTAAAGTGACAGATAAAATGGGACAAAAAAAAGTACTTATTCTTGCAGGTCTGGACATTACAATTCTCGGTTGCAATGATTTCTATTCCTTCAAGGAAGAAGGTAAAACATCTTATTAGAATAAGTACAAGTAAAATAGAGAGATTGATAGCATGCCCTTTTACCTCCTTTCCTCATGGTTATTTTTTTGAGTCTCTCCTGCTGCTGTAGTATCTATTCGAGTACGTGAACAACCCCCCC
>BCLH01002782.1:2213-16704 GCA_001602315.1 Zoysia pacifica
GGCGGAGCTCGAAGCTCTGTGCGGCGGTATAGCTGGAGGCCCAAATAGAGTACAACCAGTGGCACGGCGGATGGGATGACGACGAGCGCAGCCTTTACAGGCAGCGTGGCTCTCCTTCCCCGGACCGGCACCATGGTCACCACTGCTTCCAAACCGTCGTCAGGGATGCTGGTGCCAGTGGTGGATGACCCCTCCTCACCAAGACCAACTACGCCGAGTGGTCCATGGTGATGAGGGTGAAGCTCCAGGTGCGGCATATGTGAGAGGCGGTCCGGTACGGCGACACCGACTACGACGAGGATCGACGGGCGCTGGAGGCCCTCTTTGCTGCAATCCCGCCTGAGATGCAGTCCTTGCTTGCTTGCAAAGAGACTGCTAAGAAGGCCTGAGATGCCATCGCTGCGACGCGTATCGGCAGCGATCGAGCCCGCAGGTCCACGCTGCAGGCACTGCGCAGGGAGTGGGAGAGCTTGGCTTTCAAACCGGGTGAAGACGTCAATGACTTTGTTCTCCGTCTTAACACTCTGCTGCAGAAGTTCGTGCAGTACGGCGACGACACCATCGACGAGGAGAGAGCTATCGAGAAGCTCCTCTGCTGCGTTCTCGAGAAGTACAAGCAGATCGCTTGCTCGATCGAGTCTCTGCTGGACCTCTCCAGGATGTCGATCGAGGAGGCAATAGGTCGTCGACAACAACGAGCCACAGGCTCCCTCAGGGCCTGTCATCATTGACGGGAAGCTCTATTTCACTCAGGAGCAGTGAGAGGTCCGCTAGGGTGATCGGAAGAAGAGAGAGCCTTCTTCCTCTACAGACGGCCGCAAGCGCGACAAGTCGCGCAAGGCGCGCGGAGGCACCCAGGGCGGCACCGTCGGCGAGCGCAGGGCGGCACGAGACAACATATGCCGCAACTGTGGCAGGCCTAGACATTAGGCCAGGGATTGTCGATAGCAGACGCGCGTCCAGGCCCACGTCGCACAGGCTGAGAAGGAGGATCCGGCTCTGCTCCTAGCACACAGGAGCATCGAGCTACCTCCAGCAGCATCAGCCGCAACAGCTCTCCTCAACCACGACGAGCCGAGGCCACACGCCTTCCTCGGTGACGGCTCCAATGACGACAAGATCGACGGCTAGTTCCTCGACAATGGTGCCACTCACCACATGACGGGTCGCAGGGAGTTCTTCTCGACCTGAACGTCGACGTGCGCGGCTCCGTCAAGTTCGGCGACACTTCGGCTATAGACATCAGGGACATTGGCTCCATTGTCCTCGTCGCCAAGACTGGCGAACACTGACTCCTCACTGAAGTCTACTTCATCCCCGCACTAAGGAACTCCATCATCAGCATGGGCCAGCTGGATGAGAATGGCTCGCGCGTGGAGATCAAGGCTAGAATCATGAGGATCTGGGACCGCCATCGTCGCCTTCTTGCCAAGGTAAACAGAGGCATCAATCGCTTCTACGTCCTCAATGTACAGGTGGCACAGCTCGTATGTCTCGCAGGCCGCTGCGATGACAACTCCTGGCTATGGCACGAGCGCTTTGGGCACCTCAACTTTGAGGCTCTGAAGCAGCTTGGCGACAAGGAGATGGTGCAGGGCATGCCGCAAGTCGAGCTTGTGGAGCAGCTCTGCGACACCTGCGTCCTCACCAAGCAGTGGCGACTCCCGTTCCCTCGTCAGGCAAATTTTCGCGCCAAGAAAAAGCTGGAGCTGGTGCACGGCGAGCTCTGCGGTCCCGTGACACCGGCCACACCTGGAGGCCGGCGCTACTTTCTGCTACTCGTCGACGACGTGTCCCGCTACATGTGGGCATACCTCCTCGACACCAAGGCGGCAGCAGCTGATGCTATCAAGCGTCAGCTGGCTACGACAGAGGAGTACGGCTGCAAGCTTCGAGTGCTACGCACCAACAACAGCGGCGAATTCACGGCGACAGAGTTCGCGTCGTACGGCGCTGACGAGGGGATTCTGCGCCACTACTCCGTGCCGTACAGCCCCACGACCTGGAGCACAGTTGCATCTTGCGTGCAACAACGGCGAGCCTCGCTCTTTCGCTGAGGCTGAGGGACACGCAGCACGGCACGGCGCGCCGCGATGAAGCTAGAGATGGATGCGGTTGAGAGGAACCGCACTTGGGAGCTCGCTGACCTTCCTCTTGGACACCGCGCGATCACCTTTAAGTGGATGTTCAAGCTGAAGAAGGATGAAGCTGATGCCATCGTCAAGCACAAGGCTCACTTGGTGGCACGCGGATTTGTGCAGCAGGAGGGGATCGACTTCGACGATGCCTTCGCTCCCCTTGCACGGATAGAGTCTGTGCGTCTCCTTCTTGCGCTGGCTGCCCAAGAGGGCTGGCGCGTCCACCACATGGATGTCAAGTCAGCGTTTCTCAACGGCGACTTGAAGGAGGAGGTCTACGTGCACCAGCCGCTGGGATTTGTCATCCCCGGCAAGGAGGGCAAGGTGCTGCATCTGTGCAAGGCCCTCTACGGCTTGCGGCAGGCACCACAGGCGTGGAACGCCAAGCTATATTCTATGCTGAAGGGGATGAGTTTCGAGCAAAGCCTGCACGAGACGGCCATCTACCGGCGGGGCAAAGGCGGCAATGCCCTGCTGGTGGGTGTCTACGTCGACGACTTGGTGATCACGAGCACAAGGATGCGGAGGTGGCAGCGTTTAAAGAGGAGATGAAGGCCACCTTTCAGATGAGTGACTTGGGCCTCTCTCCTTCTACCTGGGGATCGAGGTGCACCAGGACGACTCCGGTATCACACTTCGACAGACCGCCTATGCCAAGCACATCGTTGAGCTAGCTGGGCTCACCGACTGCAACACAGCTCTCACTCCGATGGAGGAGAGGCTGAACCTTAGCCGTGACAGCACGATAGAGGAAGTGGATGCCACGCAGTACCGGCGCCTTTTGGGAAGCCTTCGCTACCTCGCCCACACGCGGTCGGACTTGGCGTTCTCCGTCGGCTACGTCAGTCGGTTCATGCAGCGACCGACGACGGAGCACCTGCAGGCGGTCAAAATAATCATCCGCTATGTTGCGAGGACTCTTGACCACGGCCTCCGCTACTCGAGGTGTCTCAGGGCGGCACATTTCGTCGGGTACAGCGACAGTGACCACGCTGGCGACATCGACACCAGCAAGAGCACGAGCGAGGTGCTCTTCTTCCTTGGCAAGTGTCTTGTTAGCTGGCAGTCGGTCAAGCAGCAAGTGGTGGCCTTGTCCAGCTGTGAGGCTGAGTACATAGCGGCTTCCACAGCTTCAACTCAGGCGCTCTGGCTTGCTCGGCTGCTTAGTGATCTCCTTGGCAGAGACGCTGAACCAGTGGAGCTTAGGGTGGACAGCAAGTCCGCTCTGGCATTGGCAAAGAACCCTGTCTTCCACGAGCGCAGCAAGCACATCAGAGTGAAGTATCACTTCATCCGAGGCTGCTGAGAGGAAGGGAGCGTCAGGGCAAGCTACATCAACACCAAGGACCAACTTGCTGATCTTCTCACCAAGTCCTTTGGTAGGATCAAGTTTCAGGAGCTTTGCGCCAGGATTGGGATGATTCAAATCTCTCAGAAGACGACGCACAAGACTTAGGGAAGAATGATGGAATAAGTCTAGTGCAGACGCTTTATGCTTTACGCTTTTCGCTTTAGCATCTTAAACTAGCTTTTTAGCTTTATGCTTTAGCATCTTAGACTACCTTTTTGAGTTTTATATTTTAGCATCTTAGACTAGCTTTTCAGTTTTATGCTTTAGCATTTTAGACTAGCATCTTAGCATATGCTTAGCTGCCTACCAGCTTATATATATGTATCCCAACCCCTCAGGTTGGTTATGACATTCTAGTGAGTAAGAAACATGAAGAAAATTGCTCCAACACTGAGTGTCATCCCTCACAATGCGAGTATTGTCCCTAACAAAGGCTAGACCAGATAGAAGAGTCTAATATTGTATCTTTGAGAGCTTGAGGAAGGGTGAAGGAGTGTCTGTCTTTTGTGGCCTTGCCATCTTCCAAGTCATTGTCATCAACACAGAAGGACCTTGCAATAGATTTGGATAATATAAGACGTTAATATGATCCAAAAGCACAACGAATTGTGTTAACTGACAGCATAGTTGCTTCAGGTCTTTTGATTTAAATACATAAGAGAAGGTTTACAGAGTTATGTTGGTTTTGCTCAGAGTTAACAATGTGTGGTGAGATAATCAAAGTTATTTCACAGCGAGTCAATAAATAAATAAAACACAACAATCAAGGTTTAAATTCAAATTGATAGAATCAGTTTTCCAGATTTATCTTGTTCTTTTTTTTAGTTATGTTCTTTTTTTTAGTTAAACCATGTGTCATAACATAAGCAATGGAAAGCAGAAAATTTAAGGGTTGCATACATGCTTGTTTCCGATTTCTCACCTGACAAGACTTGCCAAGTGCAGTGAAGCCTGTCACAAGCAGTATTACTATTTTATCATAAGGTTTTCAAATTAATAAAATAAGAAATTACCTGTACAGATTCTTCAGCTGACCAGCCTCCTCATCCATAGGCTCATCAAGGTTCTGATCCAGCTCCCACATGCTCACCCGATTCGTCGTTTCATTGTCTAACATGGACGCCATTAGCGCCTCCTTCCCTGTCTCAACCTCACAACTGGGAATTCGGCAAGAGCCAAAAGTGACTTCTCCTTTGTAAAAAAAATGGGAAGATCTTAACTTCCCCAATAGAGTAAAAAGGAATTACTAAGCTATCAAAACCAGAAGCAGGTACAGCTCCCACGACCCCTCACTCACAATCCCTGCCACAAATCCATGCATCCTGGTGCAGAAACACGATAAGAATTCATGATTAATCATCAGATTATGTGCATCCTCACTACGATGTCAATGAATCATTCTTGCGGTCCATAATATCTCAACCAGCCAGCAGCAGGGCGCGTGCGGCTTGGACGCCTAGGAGTGCAACATGCTCGGCGATGGCACGCCAGCCTTGGGCACCCTGGTGACCGCGTTATGTAGGTGGCTGCGTGCCCGGAGGCCGGCACCGTGCCCCGCATCTGGCTCTTGCCGAGGTGGTGCTCGCAGAGAGAGCAGCGTCCGTTGGCTGCACCACCACCCGCGCCCGTTGACGGCATGGCATATTGCCAAGCTTCTTGACGTCCACCCGGTGCAGGCGGCAGCATTGTGGAGGGAGCCAGGGAGGGGAGGCGGCGGAGTGGCCTGGGGTGGGGGACGCCGTGGGGAGGAGGGGAAGCTGCGGGGGAGCACAGCAAGCGCGTGGAGAGGGGAGGAGGTGGCTGCACGGCTCTAGCCAGGGGCACGGTGGGGAGGAGGGGAACCACCAGGTTAAATGGAGGGTGGGTGGGGAAGCTCAGATGACGGTGGTGGGAAGCGGCGCGCGGGGAGGAGGGCAGGCGGCGCGCTGGAGTTGGGAGACGGGGAGGCGGCGGGGATAGGGAGGAGGCGCTGGATCGTGGGAGGGAGGGACGCATGGTTAGACATGAGGACAGATGAACGCTCAAATACTTTAATCTAATGGGTGGATATGAGATGATGACGTGGCGCAACTACAAGAGAGATTAGCAAGCGGCGGAGGAGCTGCAGCAGGCGCGTGGGGAGGGGAGGAGGTGGCTGCACGGCCCTAGCCAGGGACGAGGCGGGGAGGAGGGGAACCATCAGGTTAAATGGACGGTGGGTGGGGAAGCTCAGGTGACGGTGGTGGCAGGCGGCGTGCTGGAGTTGGGAGATGGGGAGGCACCGTGTCGGAAGGAGAGGCGGTGGGGATAGGGAGGAGGCGCTGGATCGTGGGAGGGAGGAACGCATGGTTAGACATGGAAAGGACACATGGACAGCTCAAATACTCTGAGACGGTCCAGCGTGACCCATTTAATAATCAGGTTATATTGTACCAGCTCACAGGCCAACAACCTAGGCCCAAGCACAACCCAGCTGTTTTTACACGGGTTTGATGTGCTACGTGGGCCAAGCGTCGTGCCTAGTGGAGCCATCCTTAATGTGTTGTGCTTTTGTCAGGCCAACGGGTCTACGCCTAGGCTCGAGCACGATCCATGTCATGCTTCGTCGGCCTGGCCTAGTTACCCATCGTGCTAGACCAAAATGATTAGGCATAGACCAAAATGATTAGGCCTCATGCCAACTCATTTGGTCTGACCCATTTGGACAGGTATATCTACGTTACCTTTAGTAAAGCTTATCTAGTGGCTTCTTTTTCTTACCGAGTGGCTCTATGCACCCAGTTTTATGCACATGTGGATGTTAACTAACTCTGTATGTGTATGTCTGTGTGTGTTGCAACGGATACAACTCCAAATCGTGTACACAATAGAAGACACACTACACCAAACGTATAACATTCGGATCCCATTTTTTTCACTTTTCATACAGAGAACCGGTGTGCAATGATAGGTGACGTGCTAAGGTGCGAGCTCACAATGGACGCGGGACTCTTGGGCGTCTCTGTTAGTTCCGGATGAAACCGCTGCTTGCCATCGCCGTTGCTGGTAAGTTGGCTCTGCCATGGCTCGACCTCGTTCTCCTCCAGCGACCGCCCCATCGTCTCGGGCGTGAACATGTACGTGACGGCGAGCCCGAGCAGGCTGATCCCGCCGAGAATGATCAACGCATACATCATGCCGATTCCGGGCCTGTAACCCGCATGCACTTGCACCCTGTCCCGCTCCTGCGACGCCCACAGGAATCCGATCGAGCCGATCAGCGCGCCGAGCTTCCCCGCCGCGCCGGAAATCCCGTGGCACGTCGACCGGAACCGCGCCGGGAAGAGTTCGGCTGGGAGGATGAAGGTGGTGGTGTTGGGCCCGAGATTCGCGGAGAAGAAGGTGAGCGCGTAGAGCACGATGTACCCGGCGCTCGTGGCGTTGTCACGCCAGTAGTGGTCGTACGGCCCGGCGAGCGCGAAGATGAAGACGGCCATGAGGAGGAACCCGGCCATCTGGAGCTTGCGCCGGCTGACGCGGTCGATAAGGACCATGGCGGCGAAGTAGCCCGGGATGGTGGACGCCACGGCGATGATGGCCTGGAACTTGGCCACGTTGAACGCCTCCTGGAACGCGTTCACGCTGCTCGCCGGCGGGAACCACGGCCGGTAGATCTGCGACTGGAACAGCGTGCTGCTGTAGTAGGGGATGTCGAGAATGAACCACGCCGACGCGCACGCGAAGAGGTCCCGCCCGTGCCGCCGGAGGAAGTCGCGCGAGAAGAAGCTGTACGGGTACGGCGGCCGGACCACCGCCGTCGCCGGTGAAGCCGTGCGGCGTAACGCGTCTGCCGCGTCCTCCTCGGTGATCGCGTTCATCAGGTCGAGGTCGGTCAGGACGCGGCCAATGTCTTTGGTTGCTTTCGCCACGTCGTGCTCCACTAGCGTCGTAAACCTGCACGTTCCATCAGTAGGTCACCTTCGTTACAAGAAGCACTTTTCAGCTGAACCTGGACCCTCAAGTTGCAAAAGGTAAAAAGTGATACACCAAAGTTCTATCACAATAAATATGTCACTGCTCACTGCCCAGTACTACGATCGATTAATATGTATGTGGTCACTATATTTGAAAAATGTCAACGTGAGGTCTCCAGTGGCACGTCGAATCGATTGAGATCCAGAGTAATTTACACACATTTGGATTATAAAACTCGTAAATCTACTGGCAAGATGCGTGCATGACTACTTGATCAGTTCTCTAGAAGTTCGTAGGTCAGAAAAAGCTTAACAATAATACTCCATTTCAAAATTGTTATCGTCCATAACAATTTTCAAAGCGGAGGGAGTATATGATATTGAAAGTGGACACACTATCTTGTTAATGTGGTTCGTGACGAGTGGCATAATATAATTAAGCTCAAAAGATCGATCTGGATTGGGAACAGCCCGGTTTCTGTATAGGTGGCAGCAACAGTATCTTTTTACTAGATTCCTAGGTACCGTGCAGCATATTCTTCGACTTGGGATTTGTTTATAAGCAACAATAACGTCATCTCTTTTCTTTATTAGGACTCTGCAAAGTAGATATTTGGTACTCTATATCATGGTAGTAGTATATGATCACTTGTCAAAACAATAACACTATACCCTGCATGTCACACTTTAGGCGACAATGAACTGAACTGCTGGGAAGGGTGCTTTTTATCCCTATCTAAATGTTTATAGTGAACTGTGAAAAAAATTCACATTTATGTCATATTTTTTCTTTATTTTTATGAAATCAGCTTATTTCGTCATTACTTATTTACTGGTTTGAAACAGTAAAAAAACAGTGCTAAAGGGAAAGCTGAAACTGAACAATGTCACTATAAAACTGAAGTACAGCATGAAGTTGCTTTGCAGTAGCAAAGATGTTAGGTAGTACTCCTACAAGCCAAAGATGACGTCCTTGGGATCGATGTTAACGTGTGACACCAAGCAAATGTTAATAGTGCTACAGTACATCTCAAAAAGGGGGGAAATGGAAATTTAAATGCAACACGTCTAACATTACATGTCACTTCAGATAAAATTAAGAGTACTAAGACGTAGGTAGCGTACGGGCAAAAGAAACTCATTTAGATCACAAAATAGATGCCAATTATAATTAGTTTCGGACTCAAAGCTGCCAAAAATGAGAACGTCACAAACAGACGCGTGGCCTTCTAATTGTTTGATATCCATGTCACTAGTTCGAGCAAGAGACAGTCTGTGCATTGATCGATGCACGAGTAGTTCAGGCGGCGTAATACGTACCTGGCCGTCTCAGGCATTGCCATCCTCCAGTAGAAGGTGAGCGCGGCGGGGACGGCGCCGATCATGAGTATGGTCCGCCAAGCGAGGTCAGCGGACTCCGGCGTGTCGTGCGGCGCGCGGTGGCCAGTGTACCTGTCGAAGGCCGCGGTGACGGCCATGGTGGCCGCGGAGCTGGCGAGGATGCCGAACCCCTGCATGGAGAACACGGCGGCGATGAACGCGCCGCGCGTGCGCTTGTTGGCGAACTCGGACATGATGGTGGCCGAGAGCGGGTAGTCCCCGCCGATGCCGACGCCGAGGAGGAAGCGGAAGAGGCAGAGGCTGCCGAGCGCGCACCCGCGCGTGCGGCACACGGAGAACCCGCTGCCCACGGAGCTGCACACCATGAGCAGCAGGCAGACGCCGTAAACGCGGCGCCGGCCCGCGCGGTCGCCCAGCGCGCCGAACAGCAGGTTCCCGGCCACGGCGCCCAGCAGCGCCACGCCCACGGTCGCCGACACCGTCCTCGTCCCCCGGCGCGGGGTAGTACACGCGGCCGATCAGCTTCATCACGGGCGTGATGCAGAACAGGTCGTACGAGTCCGTGAAGAGCCCCATGCCGGCGATGATGATGGCCTTGAAGTGGTAGTACTGCATCCGGGCTTGGTCCAGCGCCGTCAGCACCCTGATCGCCGGCATCGCGCCAGGCCGGCCGGTTGTTGCTTTGGTGACGAAAGGACTGGAGCGCAAGCAGGCACCACCCTCCCTGCTGTCTTCTTCCTTGGCTTTGTTAGGTAGGCTCGAGGCGGCGTAGGAGATGGCTGGTCGCACTGGCTGGTTACGAGTATGACTGCTTCGTGGGGAGATTAAATAAGTTTTAAGGGTTGAGCACGTTGACATCGCGCAGATCTCAGATGCTGTGAGGATCGATCGGAAGATGCCTTGCCGCTGCTCGCCCTCTGTTCCGTTACTGGTTCGGATTCATTATATACGACGACCGTAATTGATCTGTCACTCTCGATGACCATGGATGTAGGGGGGTGCGGTGGTAACCGCGGTACTTCAACTTTCAAATCTGTTGTTTTTTGTTTTCAGGTGGATTTGGCCGTCAGTTTTGGTTGACGTGACCATCACGCGATGGTTTTGTTTGACGTGACAGAGTGATGTGACATTTTTGCTGATGTAGATACTTGATTTAACTTGATGTAATTTTAAATTAAAAAATAAATACTTAACGACCTAAAAAGTTATAAAACTTTGCAGAAATTTAAATTATTTTATAGAGAACAAAATTTGTTTTATAACCAATTTAAAATTTGAAACACATTTTATTTTAAAAATTTAGAAATAGAAATAACTATAAAAATAATCTAGATCTCTGAAACCACTGGATAAAATTTTATTTCTTTTTTCTAAATTCATATAATTCCAAGTATTTTCATTGTTTCACATACATTTTTTTAGAAATTTTAAATTTCACATCTTGAGTTTGAATTCAAATTCAAAATTCAAACAGAGAGATGAGTCATCGTTCTATTATAAATCTATTTTTCAAATTTTATAAAAATAAATCTATTTCGAATTTTGAGATGAGTCAAAAACAAAAGCTATTCCTTAGGAAGAGATCTACCATCTTATAAAGTTTCAAATTCATCCAAGTTCAAAATATTTTGAGAAAAAATGTCTTGAACTCTGATTTATTTCTACAAACGCGCGATGATTGCTGTCTCGCCTCCAAAAGCTGTTCAACAAAACAGCCGGTGACTTCTTGTCGCGGGCAGAGAGCCCCAAGAGCCACTAATGCATGCAGGATGCAGCAACCATCCTTACCTGCGTGGATTATTTTCTTATTCCCCAATCAGATGAATTTAGAAATCTAACTCTAAAAATAGGCAAAAAGTCTGTTATTATATAGTAGTTAGGACGAATTAGAGAAGAAAAATTAAGATTGAGGGTGAATAAGAGAATTAGAAAATTTTGTAGGTGAATAAAGGATTAGATAAATATTTAAGGGCGAATAAGAGATTTGCTCATTTTTCAAATCTGAAGCACTATATTAGTCCTATTTTGTTAGGTGGTATTAACGACGTTAAATATTACACGACAAGATGTATATGATCTTGCAAAACTGATCCTCTATATTTGTTTTAGTTTTGTGAAAATTGATCTTGCTTTGAGTAGTTTGCATATCAAATCTGAAATTCATATATTTGACAAATTTGGATGACTTGTTAGGACTACTTAAATATTTTTGATATGAATTAAACTATGTAAAATATTTTTGAATACATGCACGAGATGATGTAAGGATGAGGAAAGGCAATTCTACCTTTCCTTTTTCTTTTTTTTTCTTTTTTTGTATTCTGAAGAATAGTCACTTCTAAAGGTGTTGAAAAAGAGACTTAACGAAGCTTTATATTTGACAGACAGGATTAATTTTGTGAAGTTAAAAAAAGAAGATTATTTTTAGAATTAAAGTTCAAAACAAGACCAATTTTGCAATTGTTCCTAAAACTATCCTCTCAACAACAAAAAATCAATGTAACACCGTGAGACGTGCATCTCCATCTCACTACTGCTATACATAAACATAGAGTTCACACGAAGGATATGCTAGCTCACACAAGGGACGGCAAACGTTTTTGGTAACTCCGTCAGCTCGTGGCCGCCATCGTCATTGCTGACCAGCTGACCACTCCCCCCGCTGCCTGGCTCTCGTTATTCTCCAGCGACCGTCCCATGGTCTCCGGCGTGTACACGTAGGTGACGGCGAGCCCTACGAGTCTACAACCCCTGCCAG
This sequence comes from Zoysia pacifica, assembly GCA_001602315.1. Taxonomy (NCBI): domain Eukaryota; kingdom Viridiplantae; phylum Streptophyta; class Magnoliopsida; order Poales; family Poaceae; genus Zoysia; species Zoysia pacifica. The sequence continues at coordinate 13,734 of BCLH01002782.1, forward strand.
GCTGATGGCGCCAAGAATGACCAGCGCGTAGTACATCATACTACCATGCCCTGATGCCTGGCTTGTGGCCGGCGTCCACCTTTCCCCAACCCGTCCTGCGACAACCCCAACCCACGTCAAACGGATCCAACCGAGCATCCTCGCCGCGCCGGATCCCGGATGTCCGTCCTGTGGCACATCAAACGGAACCGCGCTGAGAATGTCAGCTCACCGCCGGCGATCTCGGAAGAACTCCGGTGATGACGAAACTTGGAAACAGAGGAACGCGAGAAAAGTTTGCGCAGCTAGCAATGCTGCTTTTCTGTAAATGTCATTAGCTTAAATAAAGAAATACAACACTAAGACTCCGAGCCACAACGGCCACGACCCTGGCCACACCGGCCATGACTCCAACGCACGAGCTGGACGTGATCCGCCTCCGCACTACTCTGGACGCGCGCCACTGAAAATGCGCTCTGAACCGAAACAGACTCAAACCGACGCACTACAGCAGGGATTTATTCGACAGGGAAGGGGAAGAGCTCGGCCGGCAGGATGAAGGTTGGTGGAGACGAAGGTGAACGCGTAGAGTAAGATGTACGGAGGGTCCGTGGCGTGGTCACGGCAGTAGTGGTCGATCACAAGGCTCGACAAGCGCGATGAGGAAGACGCCCATAAGGGCTTGTTCGGTTGTGAAGGATTATAGGGAGATTGATTCCATTACTTTTTCGATGTGGATTTAATCTCACTCATTTCTTTCTAATCCTCTCTATTCCTTCTCTAAACCGAACTGAACGGTGCTTAAGGCACAGTTAGATTTATAGGGAGCTTAAGGCACCGTTCGGTTTAGAGAGATTAAAGAGAGATTAAAAAAGAATGAGTGAGATTAAATTCACACCTAAGGGCTTATTCGTTTTCAAAGGAATAGGAGAAGGATTGGAAAAGAATAATTTTATTACTCTCTAAGTGTAGATTTAATCCTTTTTATTTCACTCCAATTCCCTTCTATTCCCCGTCTAACCGAACGGGTCATTAGGAGGAACCCGGTCATCTTTGGAGCTTGTCCCCGCCGACGCGCTCGATGGGGACAATGGTGGCGAAGTAGCCCGGGATGGTGGACGGCTGGACGCCACGGCAGTGATGACCAGAAACTTGGGGCCACGTTAAACACCTCCTGGAACGGGTTCACGTGGTTCGCCGGCATGTACCAAGGGCCGTACAGCATGCTGCTACAATAAGGGATGTCGAGGATGAACCATCCACACCGCCACACTGCTTACGGAACCGTGGCGAGAAGAAGCCGTAGGCCGGCGCCATCATCTTGGGCCGGCGCAGGGCAGCCGCCTCATCCTCGGTGATCCCGTTCAGGTCGAGCTCGGCGGGGACGCGGGCAGCCGATGTCGTTGGTCTCATTCAGCACGTCTAACTCCCGGCCCCAGCAGCGCCGTATGTGCCAAATTAATTCTTGAAAATATAAAATACTTATTTTAAGATGGAAGAAGTATTCTACAGTGTAGTACTTACAAGTTCAGTTTGAACAATAATAATGACTTTACATTGACTACTGAACTGAGTTTTTCTTTTCGGCCAAACACGAAACTGACCTTGATTACTAAGCTAATTGCACGTTTGGCCTTGATTTTTAAAGTTTGCATATTTGATTTTAATTTTTCAAAATGATGAACCAGATTGACCCTACTCTTCTCTGTTGGGACCACTTGACAGTGTTAAATCCTATGTAAAAAGACATATATACCCTTGCATAAATGACTATGTTTTGTTGATTTATTTGCACAATTGACTCTGTTTTGTAAATAATAAATCAAAATGTATAGAAAAACACAACAGCAATGTTTGAATACATTTTGAACTTATTTTTTTGTTACAGTTTGAACGTTTTGAATATTTTTGAATATATTTCAAATTTTAACAGCATTTTTCCTATAATCTGGACACTTTGAAACTAAACAATTTCATATAGCAAGACATATTACAAATGATATAAAATGCAACACAAAGAAATAAGATTAGTCGACCCGCCGCCTGCGGCCTGCAACCTGCCCCGCACTAGTGGCCAGCTGCACCCATGTCCGTGCACCTCTCCCCCCCCCCCCCCCCCCCCCCCCCCCCCCCCCCCCCCCCCCCCCCCCCCCCCCCCCCCCCCCCCCCCCCCCCCCCCCCCCCCCCGCGCAAGCCACCAGCACATGGGCTCATAAATAGGACCTACTCTTTTTTAAAAATCCAGCACGTGGGCTCATAAATGGGACCTACTCTTTTTTAAAAATGAAAAATTCATCTCATCCGTTCATTCATCGATCGGATGGTGATGGATATAACGAATATGTGAGGAGGCTAGTACTAAATCCGCTTATCCACCGGCATCCGCTCGGCCTGCATCGCGCGAGCCCCGCGGCGCTGCACCCGCTCGCGTTCACCCACCTGTGTCGCACGAGCCGCTGGCAGCCACCCCGCCTGCCACCGAGCCCGCGCCGCCCTCGTCGCACCTGTAGGATTAGGTGTTTCGTGTGGGTCAGGGGATGGTCATGGGTAGGCCACAACGGGATAAATCCATTCAGAGGTATTTTAGTCTGTTTCACAACACTTCAATTATCTATCACTTTTTTCTTATTTTTTAAATCACGAAAAATACCTGATGCTAACCGAGTTACAGGCCAGGGCCAAATGGCAGTTTCAATTAAAAAACTAGATGACTTCTCGGCACGTTGCTGCGGGACCTTATGAATAGTTAAATAATGATATAAAAAATGATTAAATATATAATTATTCAGTGTCAACATAAAGTTGTTTTAGAGGTATAAACAGAAGTATTGACAAAAAATTACAGAAGCAGGTACCCTTCTTCTGAACACCCAATTGACACTACGCGTTATATCTGCACATAATACCAAAAGGTTCAAAGCTCATGTTATGCACAATTTTTGCTACCAGCCATTGGTTCACATGTTCTAATACTATGTTTATTTAGTTAAAT
>BCLH01002782.1:23928-39834 GCA_001602315.1 Zoysia pacifica
TGTCATAGCTCTTTTGTGGATTCATAAACTACACTGTTATTTCTGGACATTTTTCTAGACAATTTTTCTGATTTGCGGGCATTTTACTGGACTGATTTTGGACATGTCATAGCTCTCTATTTATTTCTGAACAATTTTGGACTGATTTGTGGATATATTCTTGCTATCTTGATTGTGTTGTGAACAGATTCTTGATATTGGATAGGTTTGCTAATAGAAATGAACTTGAACAAGGCATAGAAAAGTAGATACAGCTTGACAGAAAAGAATGTAGCATGACTTAAGCTGTGGAGGAGGATGAGAAGGAATTGGAAGAGGAGTTGGATACAGTGAAGGAGTAGGAAGACAAGTGGAGTAGCAGCATAGTTCCGTTGAGTCCTGCAGTCATTTACTTGATCAGCTTTAGAGCACTGTAGGTTTGTTTTATGTTTTGTTTTGCATCTCTCAGTTCATTTTACTGATGTCTGAACTGTTGGTTGACATGTGTTTCTGTATCTTGTAATTGCTCTTGTTGATCTATTTTATTTTGTTAGTCTCTTCAGAACAAGATTTCTGGAAAATTTTGGACTGATTTATGGACAGATTCCTAATATCTGGATACTGTAGCATGTGTTTTCAGAAGTTAAAATTCTTGTTCAGGTGTTGTTATTTAAGTTTGCTAATAGAAATGAACTTGAATCTGGCATAGAAATGCACATGTGGCTCCAGTTTTTTCTTTTTATTGAAGTCGAGCTGAAGGCAAAGCTCGCTCTAGTAGGTGCAGGATCTGTAAAACAAACGTTGTTATGGAACCTGATCACATTACACCGTGATCACTCTGTGATTTATGGCCTTTTTGTTAGAGCTAGAGTTTTTGAGCTAGTTGAAAAGCTGGCTGGTGGTTAGTTGAAAAGTTATTTAATGGAGTAGTGATTGTTAGCTTTTGTAATATATATTTGGTTTTTTTGCACATTAAAAAGTCAGAAAATCAGTTTTGGTTGAGTTTTTCAGTTTTTTTTTTAAAGCTAACTTTTCAGCGTTTTAAAAGTCAATTTTTCATAATCGTATTTGTTTTAGCTTTTCAAGTTTTAATTTTTTAGTTAAAAAAGTTAGTCTGGAAAGTTGAAACAAACAAGTTTTTATTAGTCCCATTCCCGTTGACATTGCCTTTCGGTTAAACAAACAGCACCTAAAAGGTATCCGCGGAATCGCTGCCAGCTCATATAGTATGAAAGACTGTTGACCTACGGGACTGTATAGTATAAATTTTAGAGAGAATTTCTTATTTGGTCATTAAAAAAGTCACGGTTTTCTTTCTTGATTTTTTTATGTGAACTTTTTTATATAGTAAAAAATCTATTTTTATTCTTTATTTGCCTCTTCTATTAGTTTTGACCTCTAACAGTATCAAGTGAGGCTCAAAATGATCATTTCATCTCTGATTTTGTTTTTGTTTCATTTCGAGCCTAATTTTGTTCTATTTTGTATGATTTAATAATATTAGATTTGTAAATTTTGATATGTGGCATTCTGTACACATAAATTTTAAATATATATTTTTTAAAATTATCGTATTATCAAACAATGAAAAAAAAATAATGTTTAAAATAAAATAAATACAACATCTAACGGTAAAATAGTCATTTTATTTTTCATTTAACATCATTAAGAGGCGAAATTGATGGAAGAGTCAAATTTTTTGGTCATATAGGAAAATTTAAATCGAAAAGGTCAAGAGAAAAGGTCAAGAAAGAAAGTCATGACTTTTTTAAGGTCAAATAAAAAATTATCTTTAAATTTTACTGGCGTTAGGCTTTAACAGGTTAACAGGTTATCAGTGAATTTTGTCCTACATATAACTAACGGATTAATGCACTTCATAAGCTGAGACGAATTCAATTTAGGGTATGTTTGGATCTCTTGAATTAGATTGAATTGAATTAAATTCTATGATTCATCCTGTTTGGCAAATTGTGGAATTGAACTGTAATTTTCAGGCCATTTCTAACCGTCTGAATTGTAGGCTATTTCTCTTTCCAACCCAAATCGGCTGAAACGCTCGGAATTTCTCCTCTCCCGTCGCTCCGTCCGCCTCTCACTCGACTCGACGGCAGCACTGCCACAGGAGGGATAACTGCGCGGCTGCCACCATTGGAGAGAGCCCCTCCCCCCCTCGTCGACCACCTTTACGGCGCCGGGCGTCGAGGGGAGGCCTGGTTCGCGGGTGCGATGGCCGCCTCCCGGCGGCGTGGTGCTGGTCTCCAAGGACCCAACCAGATCCATGAGATTTTGCTGCCGGAGTACACAGCTGACGAGACGGAGGTGTCCGGCCTCGCCCTCGTGCGCAAGATGTGTGAGGCAGGCGTTCTGTTCAGCCCACAAGGACGAGCTCTCTGATTACTACGAACTGCTGGCTGTTCTTAGTCCTACTTGTTGAATCCAATCCTAGCACTCAGATCTGATTCAGGCATCTCAAGTACGTTTGTAATTCCCTTTCACTGTGATGTCCTGCACCTGCGAATGGCTGCAGGGGTGGGGAATTTTTGAAATTGAGTGACAGAATGAAGGGCTACTCTCCCAGAAAAGAGAATGTATGTATCATCCAACAAGTTTTAGGTATTATGTGAAAGTGCATCTACATCCAACAAGTTTCAGATTCTATATGAAAGTGCATCTGCATCTTTAGTGAGTTTTGATGAATTGAATAACAATATAATTAAAAGATTAATATTATTTGTTGAGTTTACGAACAAATTGTTACTCTAAAAAAAATATTAAGAAGTCTTAATTTAATGAAGATTATCGTTTTTTTATAGTCAAAAAGTTACTTATGTTAAATCAAGTGAAATTGTTACAAGCAAAAAGAGATACAAGCAAAAAAAAGATTAAGATTTATGATAATCAAATTAAAGATCTTTACATAAAGCTACTTGACTTGCAAAAATTGAAGTGAGATCAAGAGTTATGATCGATTCTATTTAAGATCTTAATCAAAAGGACTTTGGTTTGTGAAGTTGACAACAAAGAATTTAAAAAGCATTTATTGAAGATACAAGGCAACATTTGACTCAAGTTAGTGAAAAAGTGAAAGATTAATTTGACGGTGTCGTGATGGATCGGGAAAGGGAGAAAGGCAAGAAGAAGTCTTGGCGTCGAAGAACTTTAGTACCGGAGAAGGATATGTTGAGTTGAATCGTGATGGATCTTTCAAGCTACAAAGAGTCATAGTTTACTAAGTGTCAATATTCTATTGAAAAAGAAGATCAAAAGTAACTTAGAAGCATTTTAATGGATATTGATCATATAGATTGAAAGTTTTTAAGATTACTAGCTCAAGATAGAGTTGCTCAAAGAAAGCACATGTTGTTCACTCTCGAGAAGCAATTTTATGAAGAAGTGGCAAGATTAAAAAAGTGAAGCTCAAGTGTTGTTTATAGCTTTTATTTAATTTTTAAGTATAGGTATGCCGCTCTATCAAAGGAGGTGTAACATGGATTAAAATATAATCTCAGTGCTCATGAAAACCCAAGTGAGAGGAGAGAAACACAATGACCATACACTTTCATAAGTTTGCTGAAACAAAACAAACCGAAAGTTTCGGTTTTGGCAGCTTCACCGGAGTGTCCGGTGCTTGACCGGAGTGTCCGATAAGCCCTCTCTGGAGTCGAGGTTCCTAACCATCGGAGTGTCTGGCACTTTGTCGGAGGTCCCAAACCGGATGTTTCGGTTTGGTGAACTGGAAGTTCCGGTTTTCTCATAGTTGTGTCTAACGGCTAGTGACCGTTAGTAACCGGAAGTTCCGATTGGGAAATTGGAAGTTCCGGCTTTCTTAGTTTCAGCCTCCAACGGCTAGTTTTTGATAGAGTGGTATAAATACCTCCTCTCTCTTCTTAGTGGTAGCAGCTGGTGTTGTCCACGATCTAAACTAAACCAAAGCATTCTAGAGCTCTCTCCAATCCCTCTTTGTGAGACTTGTGTGATTTGTGAAAAATTCAAGTGTTGGGTTGAGAGAGATTGCATTTGAGAGCACAATTGAGCACTCCCATCCATTGAGCACTTGAGCAAGTTGCAAATCCGTGAGCATTTGTTACTTTTGGAGGTGAAGCCTTCTAGACGGCTAGGCGTCGCTCGGTGAGACACCAAGCTTGTCGTGTGCCACTAGAAAGTTTGTGAAGGCCGCTTCGCCTCCGCAAGAGAAGAAAAAAGATAGTGATTCAAGAGAAGTGGTTGAAAGAGACCCGGCTTAAAGTTGGCCTTGTGAGCAGCTCAAGCTTTCTCAACGGAGACGTAGACAACTTAAGAGCAAGTCGTTGAACTTCGGTGAAACAATTTCTCGTGTCCTTGCTTTAGTTTGCATTTCTTGTTTCATTTATTTGTGCTTGTGACTAACCCTTGATTTTCTGTGAATCAAGTATCTATCTTGTCTCTTATACTCTTTTAAAAGTGATTTGCAAGTTTCTCGAGAGAATTCTCAAAGTTCAGGTTTAATTCTCTGCCCCGAGAAAATCGGAAGTTCCGGTATTGAAAACCGGAAGTTTCGGTTTCTGTATATGTTCCTGCCTGCTTCAACTGTTCAGACAGAACCGAAAGTTCCAGTTTACCAAATCGAAAGTTCCGGTTTTAGCAGTTTTAATTTCCGCTGCAAGTTTGCGTTAATTTTCAAGAACGCCTATTCACCCCCCTCTAGGCGACATCTAGGTCTTTTGAATTGGTATCAGAGCAAAGACTCACATCCAAGCCTAACCGCCGTGAGAAAAGATGTCTTTGAGAGGTGACTTTGATCCTATTGTTCTAGACTCTTGCAATTACAAATTATGGTGTTCCTATATACTTGATGTATTTAAAGCTTTTGATCCTATGTTGCTAAACATTGTGGATGCAAGTATTTTTTCTGTTGATTTTGACCATGATGACTTAAGAAACTTAACCCAAGAGAAAGTAATACTCTCTCAACATAATGCTCAAGCCATGTGTGCTATAAATAGTTCTTTGAGTACAGACATTGAAGATGCTCACCTTCTTTGGGTGGCTCTAAAAGAAGCCTATGGTAACAAGGATGATTGTGAGGCTCAACTCTCAAATGATGAAAATATCAATGCCTCAATCTCAAAAAGCTCCTGTGAAGAAGCTAAGGCGGAACACACGCAAGATCTAGAAGTTGTGGATCTTCCGGCCATTCTGCAAAAATCGTAAGTTTCGGTTTGTGAAACCGAAAGTTTCGGTTTCGACAGAATCATCAAGTCTTCATTTACTCTCAATTTGAAGATTGTTGTCGTTTCAGGCCAGGTGAAGAGTCCACATCACCAAAGAGTACGTCTTCAAATGATAAAAACTCCTATTGCCTCATGACAATGAGTAATTCTAAACTTATTGTCTATAGTGATAATTTGAGGAAGGAGTCATGTGTATCCTTGGTTGAAAATCTTGATGATGAATTTGCTTGTGCTACTAACTATAATTCTTATGTAGCACACCTAGAGAAAGCAAATCAAGAGCTCAAAGCTCAACTAGAAGAGCTTAGCAAGAAGCATGTTATTTTGCAAAATGATCATGATGAGCTCTTGTGCTCTTATGAAAATATTGTAGAATCACACATCACTTTGAATGTCGCTCATGAGGTTGTGTTAACTACGGTAACATCCTACCAACCTATAGTGCTTAAATATTCTTGCTCTCAAAAATCATTTGATTTATTTTGTGCTAACAATTATTGCTCTCAAGCAAAGTCATCTTGTGATGAGCAAATTATTGTAGAAACTTGTGATGACTTTATTGCAAGTGAAAATGATGCTCTCAAGGGAGAAATCAAGAAGCTCAAGATGGATGTTGGTTCTTTGAAAAGAAAAGACCGTGTGCAGTCATCTCAAGATAACCGTGACAACATGATGAAGAAGCTTGAGAAGGGATTAATCGTCACATGTGTCAATAATTATAGCAAGAACCAACACAAGTATTATATCCAAGGCAACAAACAAATATACAAGATGAAGTCCAATATCAAGTGCTCAAATAGATCTCAAAAGGGTCATATTGCATCAAAGTGTCCTATGAAGAAAAATGACCAAGCAACTCTCTCTAGAAGACAAAGAAGATTATCTCAGAGGAGGTGCTTTGGATGCAAAGAAAAAGAAAAAGGACACAAGATTGTCTTGTGCCCTAAAGAAATCAGGATCGAGAAAAACTGCAAAAATCGAAAGTTTCGGTTTCAGCAGAAAAGCAGCAGCCTCCAGCAAAATTGAATAAAGCTTCTCCAATGCTTTCAAGAGATACATGGGCATCGCAGAAAAGAAGCAAGAAACATCGTCTACAAGAAAATACAAGCATAGAATTTGCTACACTTGTAGAAACAAAGGACACATTGGTAAGGATTGTCTTATGACCTTTGCTTCAAATTCTAAGTTCATCATTTATGAAGGCCAACAATGACACTTGTGTGGTTAAGGTGATTAGTTCACCCATTGCTAGTACAAGGTCAATTTGGAAGGCAAAATTTTGTGGATCTAACTCTCAAGGACCCAACAAGATTTGGGTACCAAAATATACTTGATTTTGTCCACAGGCCTTAGGAGTACAATGACATGGGTAAGCCTTGGTTAGTTCAATACACTTTCATGTTTTTGGCCAAGATTAAAGTCCTATGGTGCAACAACTACATCTATTGCATTTCGGTAACAAGTATCACTCAAATTTCTTCTTGTATCTCTCATTCAAATATAACTTTAACAATGACAAAAGAGATGCTAGATAATGATCTAAATTGATGCAAGCCTTACATAAAAATCGAATTTAATATCTCCTTTGGAGAATCTCTTCTTGCTAATTTTTGCAGAAAATTCAGAAGTTAAGAATTAAATAAAAAAATAACAAGTGTTTGGAGTGATACATGGGCATAAAGTAATCTAATGATTGGATTTTCACCTCAAGATTGAAATTTCCAACATGATGAAGGAAATATAAACACATCTATGTGATTGTGAGTATTTCACCTAACATGCTTTCAATAATAAATATATTTATTCTTGCCTTGACTGAGATATAGAATAAATTCCTCTATTATATCAATTTATTATTTTGCATATGACAAATTATTCAAAAATTTGATGCACACTTTAAGGGGGAGTATATTCTATCTCTTAAGTCAAATGGAACTAATGTGTTTTCTTGAGTGATTTTAGAAACAAATTAGTTTCAATTATGGAGAATTTGTTTCTCATGGAATTAGTGCCTCAAGCTAAGTCTTGTAAAAATAAGTAAACCTTCTAACTCAGTCTTTTTGGTTTTATTTCGATATTTCAGTTGTCTGCCACAACCGGAAGTTCCGGTTTGACAAACCAGAGGTTTCGGTTTGGGCAGAAAACTTATTACTAAACTTTTGAGGCTATTTGTCTTAATGACTCATTAATGGATATTACAATACTCTTCTAGCTTGATAAAAAGTGTAAACTATCATCATTGAAAGTTCATAGATGAAATGATAAATATGGTATTTTGTCCAATTTGTATTGATCAACTTCAAGCTAGAAAACTCCTATTTTTTCCATTAATGAAGATTCGAATATCTAAGAGGCAAAGGTATGTCCTAGTAATCTTTTTACCTATTCTTTGCATATAGAACTCATGTGTAGGAATTTGACTTGGTATGTGTGGCTTAGGCCATTCCATACTCTTTGTGGCATAGGATAGATCTTTTTTTTAAAAAAAACTCTTTATTGCCTCTATGTGTTTTATCAAAATATTTGAATCTTTTGATCTTTATGATCATGTTGATCTACTTGTGATTATTGTTCACATTGGTCGATTGTTGGCTAATTGCAAGTGGAGAAACGCTCTCTAAGTCCATTAGTCCATCCTTCTCCTTTAATAGCTCAAATATCCTTCAAATCATCTGAGGAAATTGTTTTCATCGCAAATCAATCGAGTTTCCTCAAGTTTCGGCATTTTGGCAACTCTATGCAAAAACTGGACGTTCTGGTTTGGCAAACCGAAAGTTCCGATTTCTGTGTTTTTAACCCAGCCGGCCAGGATTCACCCCCTTCATTCTTTTCACTCCTCTCTCTCCTCAAGAACACCCTCAACACCTCAAAGTCTCCTCTTCTTTGGAGATCTCGCGAATCAACCGTGCAAATCTTCGAATTTTGGGTGGAGTCAACTCTCCCAAGATCGGAGCTTCCGATTTGCCCTCCGATTTCATCTCTACATCACCCTAAGGTACTTTTTGTTCTTCATCTTCGATCTCTCAAGTACCTTGGTGGATTTAAAATTCCTTTGGCACATTGTCTCTTAGATGTACGATGAAACAACGCTCCAAGTTTCACTAAGTTTCGTTGGCTAAATCGATGGATCTCATAACTTAGGTTTTCTCTGTGAAAACCGGACGTTCTGGTTTCGCAAACCAGAAGTTTCGGTTTTGTCAGAGAAGCCCTAAATTATGTTATTTGTCGAATTTTGAAACTTAAGTTCCTTTATCATATCCCTAAGGCCTTAGAACACTCTAGTACAATTTTAGGTGAAATTATGAGCGTTGGTTTTCTTTGTGAAAATCGGAAGTTCCGAGTTTTCAAACCGGAAGTTCTGGTTTTTACAGAAATACGTAACTCATCTTTTCACCTCTAATTGTCATCAAATCTCCATTTGTCTTGTTCCTTAGTGCTTCTTTGTCTATCTTGTACAATGAAACAACATCATGTCAAGCGGTGGCGACGAAAGGAGGACTAAGGCTAGGCATGAAGGCGAGTTTGGTGGAAGTTCTCAAGCAACACATCAATATGTGAGAAAGGAAAAAAGGCTTGCTGGAAGGTCAACCTCAGATAGAGTTGATATCTATGTGGAGACTAACTCTAGTGACGATGATGAGGAAGAAGAGTATGTGCCTCCGGTTGCTACTAGGATGAGCCAGAGGCAAGGTGGCTCCAAGACTGAAGCGGGAGGATCTGGGACTGCTCATGTGTCTGAACCGGAAGAATTTGATGTTGATGAGATCGCTGCTCAAAGAGGGATAGCATTTGGAGAGCTAAGGTTGCATGCCCCTACCAACCCCAGATGGAGGAACCAGGTGAGCTACAAAGGGAAGACTGATTTGGTAAGAGAGTTGAGGATCAAGAATCCTAGAGAAAATCAAAGGGAAGCATTAGATTACAGATTTCACACATGGTTCCAACAAGATTATTATGAATCTGTGATCCTTCCAAAAAGCCATCTAGTGGCAAGGGTTTAATGGATTGATTTTGCATACATGATAAGCAAAAATGACAGTATCTTCAACGATGTCATTAGAGCATGTGTGGCAAAAAATGTTAGAAGAGTCATGAGCTTTCAAAAGGATTGGAATAATGAAGTGATTGTTCAATTCTATGCCACTCTCTATGTTGACGAAAATGGGGTGAGGAAGATGCATTGGATGACTGAAGCGCAATGGTATGAGGTGACATATGATTAATTTGCCCGTCTCTTTGGCTTTGGGAGGTTGGATGGAAATAGAGTGAAGTTGCACTATGCAAACCCTCTCCCAAACAACTGCATGAGGTTCATGTATGGAGGGAATGAGAGGAATCTTGGCACCACTACTGGTTTGCTTCCCTTCTACACATACTTGAACCGGATGATTAGAAAGACCATTGCTCCTAGAGAAGGTGATGCGACCAATATCTCAAGTTATTCCAAGAACCTTCTCGATGCTCTAGCTCTTAGTGGTGTCCCCTTTTCGATGTTTGACTTCATTTGGGAGGAAATCAAGTCTATATCAAGAAGCCCTCTCAAGAGTTGTGGCTATGCTCTCTATATTATGCACATGATTGAGAGAGTCACCGGGGGCAGTTTTGTATGTGATGAGACCCATACTTCACTCCAAATGAAGCCAACTTTGAGAAATCCATCTATGGACAGCGATGTAGCGGGGACTTCTCACCGCTCCTCTCCTCCAAGAGCTAATGGAGGAAGAGGACAGCAAGGTAGCAAGCCCACCTCTCCAATTAAGAAATTCTTTGGGATGATATTTGGTCTTTGCCAGTCTCGATATGATGCGGATGTAAAGGCTCGTGAGGAGAGGATAGCAAGAAGAAAAGATTCTAGGTCTGTCAAGTTGCTTTGCCAAGAGAAAGATATTCCTCGATCTCCCATTGAACCAATAGAAGAACCCGAGTTGGAGACATTTGAAGAAAGAATGGCAATGTATGAGGCGCATAATCCCTATTAAGAGTGGTTCGGAGACTCTAGCTTCAGCGAGGCTTTTAGCATTGGTCCTAGTGGTGCTCCCGTTCCACCACCATTTGCTCCTCCACCCGCTCCCTCTCCACAACCCGGTAATGATATTGTTGAGGAAGATGATGAAGGTGAAGATTCGGAGTGAGCTGCTGTGAGAAGGACCTCTTTTGGTGTTTGATGACAAAGGGGGAGAGAAATAAATCAGAAAATCTGATTAAAGCTGAATCCCTTCCAAATTTTGACTTCTGCTTTCAGTTTTGGAATATCTGAAAACCGGAAGTTCTGGTATAGAAAACCGGAAATTCCAGTTTTCCCAGGCAGAACAGACTTCTCTGTTTCATCCTTTTCATCTTGTGGACTTGAGAAAAATTTGTAATGTGTGGAACATTATGTGATTTATTTTATTTTAAAGTTGTAAGAACCTCTTATTTGCTTAATGTGTGATACATATTTGATTTGGTGTATTGCTACTTTATTATGTGAAGTCTGGAAAAACAGGAAGTTTCGGTTTTCCCAGGCAACACATATGCCTTTCTTTTGATTCATTTGTTGTGATTATCTCTTGTCATATGCATCACGAAATACATGTCCACACACATTTTAGTGCACCCATGGATTCTAACATATAGGGGGAGCTTCCATGTTTTTTTCTTCCACTAAAAGTGCAAATGGCATTTTAGGCCAAAATTGAATTCAATTCAATATGCACATTTTTAGGGGGAGCAAAGCCTATTTGATTAGAATCTAAAATTTGATCTTATTGAATATCTTTTGTAAGCTTTAATCAAGGTTGTCATCAATAACCAAAAAGGAGGAGATTGAAAGTGCATCTACACCCTTAGTGGGTTTTGGTGAATTGAAAGACAACATGATTAAAGGACTAACATTATTTGTTGAGTTTATGAGCAGGTTGTTAGTCTAAAAAGAATATTGAGAAGTCTTGATTTAATGAAGATTACCGCTTTTCTCATAGTCAAGAGGTTGCTCATGCTAAATTAAGTGAAATTATTACAAGCAAAAAGAGATATCAAAACTTATGATGAATCAAATTAAAGATCTCTACATGAAGCTACTTAACTTGCAAAGCTTGAAGTTGATGTCAAGGAAGCCAAGAGAGGTTGTGCTAAGCCAAAATGAGGTCAAGAGTTATGATAGATTATATTTAAGATCTTAACCAAAAGGCCCTTGGTTTGTGAAGTTGAAATCAAAGAATTTAAGAAGCATTCATTGAAGATACAAAGCAACATTTGACTCAAGTTAGTGAGAAGGTGAAAGATTAATTTGATGGTGTCGTGATGGACCGGAAAAGGGAGAAGGGTAAGAAGGAGTCTTGGCGCCGAAGAACCTTAGTACTGGAGAAGGACATGTTGAGTTGAATCGTGATGGATCTTTCAAGCTATAAGGAGTCATAGTTTGCTAAGTGTCAATATTCTATTGAAAAAGAAGATAAGAAGTAACTTGGAAGCATTTTAGTGGATATTGATCACATAGATTGAAAGTTTCCAAGATTACTAGCTCAAGATGGAGTTGCTCAAGGAAAGCACATGTTGTTCACCCTCAAGAAGCAATTTTATGAAGAAGTGACAAGATTAAAAAAGTGAAGCTCAAGTGTTGCTTATAGCTTTTATTTAATTCTTGAATATAGGTATGCCGCTCTATCAAGGAGGGTGCAACATAGATTAAAACAAAATTTCAGTGCTCATGAAAACCCAAGTGAGAGGAGAGAAACACAATGACCATACACTTTCACAAGTTTGCTAAAACAGAACAAACCGAAAGTTCTGGTTTTGGCAGCTTCACCGGAGTGTCCGGTACTTGATCGGAGTGTCCGACAAGCCCTCTCTGAAGTCGAGGTTCTTAACCATCGGAGTGTCCGACACTTTGCCGGAGGTCTCAAACCGGATATTCCAGTTTGGTGAACCGGAAGTTCCGGTTTTCTCAGAGTTGTGTCTAACGGCTAGTGACCGTTAGTAACCGAAAAAGTTTCGGTTTTCCCAGTTTCAGCCCCCAACGGCTAGTTTTTAAGAGAGTGGTATAAATACCTCCTCTCTCTCCTTAGTGGTAGCAGCTGGTGTTGCCCACGACCTAAACTAAGCCAAAGCATTTTAGAGCTCTCCCCAACTCCTCTTTGTGAGGCTTGTGTGATTTGTGAGAAATTCAAGTGTTGGGTTGAGAGAGATTGCATTTGATAGCACAATTGAGCACTCCTATCCATTGAGCACTTGAGCAAGTTGCAAATCCGTGAGCATTTGTTACTTTGGAGGTGAAGCCTCCTAGACGGCTAGGTGTCACCCGGTGAGACACCATGCTTGTCGTGTGCCACGGGAAAGTTTGTGAAGGCCCGCTTTGCCTCCGCAAAGGAAGAAGCAAGATAGTGATTCGAGGGAAGTGGTTAAAAGAGACCCGGCTTGAAGTTGGCCTTGTGAGCAGCTCAAGCTTTCTCAACAGAGACGTAGACGACTTAGGAGCAAGTCGTTGAACTTCGATGAAACAATTCTTCATGTCCTTGCTTTACTTTGCATTTCTTGTTTCATTTATTTGTGCTTGTGACTAACTCTTGATTCTCTGTGAATCAAGTAGCTATTTTGTCCCTTATACTCTTTTAGAAGTGATTTGCAAGTTTCTCAGAGAATTATCAAAGTTCAGGTTTAATTCTCTACCCCGAGAAAACCGGAAGTTCCGGTATTGAAAACCAAAAGTTCCGGTTTCTGTATTTGTTCCTGCCTGCTTCAACTGTTCAGGCAAAACCAGAAGTTCCGGATTACCAAACCGAAAGTTCCGATTTTAGCAGTTTTAATTTCCGCTGCAAGTTTGCGTTAATTTTCAAAAACGCCTATTCCCCCCCCCCCCCCCGTCCCGGCCCTCTAGGCGACATCTAGGTCCTTTCACTATGTCGGGAGGAAGTTTCCATCAATCTGCAGGGTGTGGTTTTTTCTTTCGAATGGGGAGGGTTTTTTTAGACCATAATTTTGGTTCCAGCATGATCTGGAACTTGATTTTGTTTCATTTCAGATTCTTGTTTCAGACCCAAACAACAATTTGATTTTGATTACAAGAATTTAATTTCGAGGATAGCCAAACAAGAAAAATAGAATTAAATTTGATTCCAGCAATTCAATTATAAACAAATTCAATTTCATAGAATCCAATTCATGAAAATTGATTCAATTCTAATGTACCAAACAGACCCTTAATGAATTTAACCAGGAAAACATGAAATTTTATTTGAAAATAATATTTAGCATGATAAAGATGAGTTTCTAAGCTAGTGAAATTTACTATAGGGTAAAGCCATTGCAGCTGAAATTCTAAAAAAAACTTACTCCCTCTATTATGTAATTTATGTCACCGTTGACTTTTAAATTCAACTTTGACCATTTGTCTTATTAAAAAAATTTGATAAAGTTTAGATACTTTGATATAATTTGATTTCTCTTATTTGAATCACAACTTAAAATTTTACATATTTGAGCAAATTTTTTGAATAAGACGAATGGTTAAAATTGATTATTAAAGTTAATAGCGACCTTAATTTAAAAACGGAGGGAGTAAGATTTTTACCGTCATAATTTGTTAATTTACAATTACATACCCTAAAATATGCATTTATTAATCTTAAATTAACCCATAACACATAATTAAGTAGTGAAAATTTATGAGCAAATAAGCACATATGAGTAGACATACATGTAAAACTCTGAGGCTAGCATAGAAATTTTACAGAAATTATATAAAAATTTTACAAAAAATAATTCAATTTAATAAAAAATACAGAAAACAGACAGAAAATCAGGAAAAGGGGCCTCATTCATGTATCGACGCGCTCCTACCATGCCAGCAAAGTTAGGAGTACGTGTCCCGGCACGCGTCGGGCGAATGGTGACTCAACGGGACACGTACTCCAGCTGATTAGGCGTTCTGGCGGAGAGACCACGCGCCGAAGGAACAGATTCTCACCACCGTGCACATGACTAGAAGCTTCGGCTTGTGGCGCCGTGTTATATATATCCACTCACACGTGAGCACTAACAAGCACACGTGAGCACTAGCAAGCGGTGAGCTGCAGCACGTTCAGATCGTAACTGAACGCCACCTGACCGATCGCTCGATCGAGCAGAGCAGAGCAACGTGTTCAGGAAAGGATGTCGGCCATGAAGGCGAAAGCCGAGGACGCGGCGACCGCCGCCAAGGCCGGCGTCGAGAAGGCCAAGGCCACCGCCGGCGAGAAGGTAAGACGCTGTAGTATACATGCCGCCCTGTGCCTCGGCTCCGTTCTGTCTTCGCGTCAGTCAGGGGCGCCTGATCGGATGTATGGTGTTCGGTGAACGCAGGTGGAGAAGGCGAAGACGAGGGACCCGATGAAGAAGCGCGAGGCTGAGGAGCTGAAGGAGGACCGGAAGCTGGAGATCGAGTCCGACGAGCGCGTCGAGAAGGCCGGCCATGGACCGGAGAGGGAAGTCACCCACACGGCCGGTAGCGGAGTAGGCACGGATTGATCAACGCCTTGAACGAAACAGGGCTTGCCCTATGTGATGTTAGAGATCCCTGACTGTATAATGTACATGTACCAACATCAGTTTCGTTGGTGACCAATAAAATCCCTCTCGGTTCTGTTAGTCTTTTGAGGGATCCGGGTGAATTAGCTCTGTAGCCCGAGTTAATGTAGCACGAAATCTTTAACATCTCTTCTGGATTGAACGTTTGAGAAAGTGTGTTAAATTCTGTCTAGATTGTTTTCCGTTTTACTATTTTCGGTTTTAAAATATTGACACAGTTAATTTTTAATATCAAACTTTGATTATTGATTTTATTAAAAAAAAATTAAAATGTGTAAATTTTTATTATTATTTAAGTTACAATTATTGAAATTTAAATTATAACTAATAATTTTAGATATTTGAATAAAATTTATAATTTTAAATATTTGAATAAAATTTTTGAATAAAAAAATAATTAAAATTAATATTTGAAATCAACGGTAGTATTCGTTTTTTTCTGTCTCGTACCCTCCGATCCACCTGGGCGGCTGAGGGCTAAAGATAATGTACTTGGAACCTCTGGCTCCGTTCGGCTGCACTTCTTCTCTTAAGACTGGCTGTTGCTGCAGCAGCAGTTAGTATAAATATTATTGCTAGCTACACAAATTTAAGTTGCATCACTGTTAAAAGTGTGGCAGCTGAACACACCTTTTATATATTATAGAAAGCATAGTAATTGTGATTGGAAAGTAATAGAAGAAAAAAATAAAAAGAAATTAAATATTTGAAAAGGCAAACATAACAATGGTGGGAGGTTAGTCCAGTTCTTACCGGTCTCTGTATATGATATTTTTCTTTGAATTCCGAATGGAATCTTACAAAAATTAGATTATTATAGATCATAGTTTTATTGGCACAAAGAAAATCATTACAATAAATTATTATAGATCATAGTTTTATTCGCACAAAGACGAAGATCATCACACCAAATTATTATAGATCATAGTTTTATTGGCACCAGAAGACTATATGAAGAAATATAGGTTAACAAAATGAGTAGTCTTAGTCAACCAAAGAATAAAGGTGGGTTAAAAATTCAAAACCAATGTCTGTTAGGTAAGTAGACTGTTGTTACAGACACTGGTTGTTAACAGGCAAAGGATTATTCAAACTAGTTGATTTGGATGGCGTGTGGGAGCAACTCATAAGAAATATAAAATCTAAGTTTCTTCGGTTTAAATTTTAAATT